>CM032165.1:3306408-3467029 GCA_018901935.1 Pugionium cornutum
GGGAGAAAGCCGATGAGTTATTTAAGGATGTTTCTCAGTATAGGAGACTAGTTGGGAAGTTGATCTACCTCACCCTCACACGACCAGACTTGTGTTTTGCTGTGAATCAAGTGAGTCAACATATGCAAAAACCTACGGTATATCATTAGAGCATGGTAGAAAGGATCCTTAGATACATTAAAGGATCTCCTGGTCAAGGCATAGGGATGGGCAGGAATGGGAACACTGAGATTGTCGGATATTGTGATGCGGATTGGGCTGGTGATAGGGTCGATAGGAAATCAACCACTGGGTATTTCACCTTCATTGGTGGGAACTTAGTCACTTGGAAGACTAAGAAGCAGAAGGTGCTATCATGTTCTAGTGCTGAAGCAGAATAATAGGGCTATGAGGAAGCTGACAAATGAAGTAACTTGGCTCAAAGCGCTCTTGAAAGATTTCGGTATTGAACAACCAGGGCCAATTACCTTCCATTGTGATCATCAGGCAGCCATTCACATTGCTTCAAACTCAGTGTTTCACAAGAGGACCAAGCACATAGAGATCGATTGTCATAAGGTTAGGGAGAAAATTCAAGATGGAACCATTCTGCCATGTTATACAAGGAGTGAAAACCAACTAGCTGACATCTTCACAAAGGCAGCAAGTCTCAAAGTTTGCAAGAACATCTTTGGCAAACTTGGGCTTGTTGATTTATCACATCCATGATCAAAGGTCTCCAAATCCAAGAGCAACACAATCTTTTTCCCTTATTAAGGTTTTGTCCCAAGTGGTTTTCCTTAATAAGGTTTTTAATGAGGTCTTGCCTTGAGTTCCCAAGCTTAAGATTTTAGGGTGATTCCAAAGTCTTTAGCTTGAATCAAATAAGACCTATCTTGACCTACAAGACAAGTGTGAGCACGAAAATTCAGTTTGAATAACAAGGGAAAAGAAAAATGAGGGAGTTATTATTAACCACATTGTTAAAATGGTTAAATAGTTTCCTTGGGAGAAGAATCAAGCTGAAAAGGACATGTTCATGCTGCACACAGTCTTGGTAACCACACCAAACAGTCATGCCTGCTACACACAGCCTTGGTAACCACACCAAACGTTCATGAGACAGTTTGCAGCTCTTCCCCTCTCTTCTCATTGGTTGTTGACAAGCTCCTCCTCTATTCAAGCTCATCAATAAGTTTGAATTCGTTTTCTTTTGTGTTCACATTGTAAATCCTCTATAAAAGGGTTGTAAATACTCAGTGTATGATTAACTCTCTTAGGAGATTATTCTCCAGAAGTCTAAGACATTTCTCATCTTCTCATGCTTTTCTTTGGGTTTCTGGATTCAATTCTTCACATTTCTCCTCTCTAATCTCAATATCCTTTCACTTGGACCCTAAGACCTAGCGATGCGCATAGGTGAGACTAGGTGCCAATGGGTTTTGGTTTTAATTTTTTTTGAACGTGAATGTCTAGACTAATGCAAGAAATCAAACAAAACCTAAGAAAGGATAGAGACAAACTGTTTTTTAGGAGCCTGAGCTCTGATACCAAAAATGATACAAGGTTGCGATTGTGGTCGTGTTCTGTCGGACTGGGTGCAAGGAGCTTGGGTGAGAAACTCGGCCTGAAGCTTCTTAGGATAGTTTTGTGAGTGTTTTGAGTGCTGAGGTGAAGTGAACCACACGAGATGTGAGAGTTCTCGTGATAAATCACAGATCTAACTCTAGGAGTTTTGGTCTCGAGTAGTTCAAAGAAATCAAGAGAACTTTGTGCGCAAAGACTCTTTGGGAAGAAAATTTGATTCTTTATTGATATGAGGGAAAAAGTTGTGGAACTACAATGGTGAAGGAGTCTTATTAATATGCTCAGCAGTGTTGACCTTCTAGGGCCGACACATAAAAGAAAAAGGAAAAGATACAAAATTGTAAAAGGAAAAATACAACAAATGGAAACAACCGAAAAGTAAAACTACTAAATGTTCTTGAGTTGATAAAAAAGGAAAAAATATTAAATCCTACCCAGAAAAACAGAAAAGGCAAGATATAAATGTAAAATTTACCTTCTTACCTTTCGGCCAAGAAATAGAAAGTTGCCGACTTTGTGGCAGACACGCGCCTAGCTCTCATTGTGCACTTGAAGTAGGTTTACATAATTTTGGGCCTTGACCTCCTTTGACATGAGAGCTCATGCTTCTGGAGCAGCTTGGTGAAGTGGTAGGCCTTTGGTGTTCTTGTTGCATTCTTGGCCCGTGGTCGAGTTACCTTGGTCTTCTAGAAGCCCTTCGACAAACGAGCTGAATTTGTGGTAGAGTACTCGGATTCTGCTTCTAGTCATTGCTCCTGCTGGTACCATTGGGGCTGAATTCTCCTCTAGATCCATGCCTTGGAGCTGGCTGGTCAGTTGGTCCGAGTCGTCCATGGTGTTGCTCGTGCTAGCCATCCACTGCTTGAGCTGGCCATGTCGCCCATGTCACCACTTGGCTTGGCCATGTTGCCAATTGAGCCGGGCGTGTTGGACAGGTCTTCTGGTCCGCCATCTTCTTTGTCAGGTCCTTCTGGCCGGCCATTTGATCTGGTCCCCTCATCAGGGTGGTGGGGTGATGTGAACCCCACGAGGTGTGAGATAATAACTCTAACTCTAGGAGTACGAGTCTAACTATATTAAGAGTTAACAAGAGAAGCTTTGTGTGCAAAGGCTCTTGAAGAAAAAGTGCTTATCTTTATTGATATCTGGAAAACGTTATCGATTACAATGCTGAAGGAGCCTTATTAATATGCTCGGCAGATCAATGGTGCACCGGCTGTGGAAGATGTTCTCCCTTTGAATGGTCTCAGAGGGTCGACCATTTCAATTAGCATATGCCGTATCACCAATACTTCTCCCACGTCTGGGTATTCTATCTCTCCATACTCTCGTTCTGGTTCCAGCTCTTCTTCATCTTGAGACTCATACTCTCCAGCCTCCGTAATCAGCATGACTCGGTTGTTTGGGCACGCTCTTGTGATGTGGCCGTCACCCCTACACTTGAAACAAGTGATGTCACAAGATCTGTGAGGGTTAAAGACTTACTTGGCTCTCTCTGGTCATGGGTTTTTTCAGGAGCCTTACTATTGAATCGTGACTCTATGTCAATGCTCTTGCCTTTGTCCATGGGCTTGATGCCATTGCTTGGTGCCCAAGGTGCCTTAGGCCTGTTGCGTATGACTTGGCTCTTGCGTTGATGTGTTTTTCAGCCTGGACAGAAAGGTGGAATAGATCCTTGAAGTCACTGTAGATTTGCCTCTCTACTTTCCGGTTGATCCTTTCTTGCAAACCATCTAAGAATTGAACCATCAATGCTTCTTCATCATCACTGAGATCTAGCCTGTTCCTGAATCTCTCGAACTCCTTAAAGTACTCCTCCACTGACCTTCTGTCCTGTTTAAGTGTACAAAAACAATGTTGCAAATCTCTACTGAAATAGGTAGGAACAAACCTTTGCCTCATGACGTCCTTCATGTGGACACATGGGTCTTTTTTATGTCTTAACCTCCTTTTCCTACGGTCAGACGCCACACGATCCCACCAGATGAGGCCATTATCCGTGAGTTTTGCTTCCATGGATATTCTCCTAGGGCCTGGTTGGCTGTAATGGTCAAAGATGTGATCCATTCTTCGTTCCCAATCTAGATAGCACTCGGAATCTACTTTTCCTGCAAAACTCGGAGGGGTCAGTTTAACATCATGGTGATTTTCCAGGTAAGAGGCACAGTCCTATCCATCTTCTTGATGTCTAGGAGGCATTCTTGGTCTTTGGTGATGTCCATATGGCTGGTAGCCATCGCCTTCTTTTTTTGGGCTGCCGTGGGAGTCCTCTCGGCCTAGGGTGATAGCCGTGAGGCTAGTGGCCTTCATCTTCATCCGGGTGGGGGTCCTCCTGTTCTGGTCGTGGTCTAGGGTGGTCAGCGCCTTCAGCAGGGTCTTGGCCAGCCCTCACGTGCCTTATGACCTGGAATTTCACTGGCTGTTCCACACATTCAATCCTCTCGCCAGTGGATGCGAGTTGGGTTTGAAGGGTGGTGAACATGGCCATCATGGCCTTGGTGGCATCCTGATTTCCTCCTTCTGCCATCTTGTGATACAAGAGAAAATAAAGGGTGAGTTTCTCTTAAGAATCTCTTTAGGAGTTCTTTTTATACTAGGTTAAAAATTTTAGGAAAAGTCAAATAAGAAAAAAGGAAAATTTTACAAAAGGAAAAAAGATAAATAATGGTGCAATCTTCTAATTTCTACCCGACTTTTATGATTTTTTGGGTAATTTTCTTGTTTTAATTTTTGTTTTAACCTAAGAATGAATGGAAATATAACTTAGCAAAAGGAAAAACGATGGATGCAAGAAAAGAATGATCCTAAACCCTAGTAATGCATATAGGAGAAAGGATGCACTCGGTTGGTTTTTAGGTGATTTTTTTAATGATTTTTTGAATGAAACTAAACTAATGCATGAAACTGAAATAAAAATTTCGTAAAAGACAGAGACAACCTGGTTTTAGAAGCTTAAACTCTGATACCAAAATTGATACAAGCCTTGATTCACGGCCGTGATGCTCTCGGATAGGTTGCAAGAAGTTTAGGCGAGAAACTCGGCCTTAGGCTTCTGAGGTAGGTGTTCTGGTGTGTGTGATGGGTGGTGGGGTGAAGTGAACCACACAAGGTATGGAGGGCCTCATGACAAATCACAAACTTAGAGCTAGGAGTGCTGGTCTCGACTAAGTCTAAGCGATAAGAGTTTTGTGTAGAAAACTCTTAGAAAAAATGCTCTCTTTATTAATTATCAAAAAGGTTGTCAAACTACAATGCTTAAAAGAGCCTTATTATTATACTCGATAGGTTGACCTTCTAGGGTCGACCCAAAAGAAAAAATGGAAATGACTCAAAAGTGCATAAAGGAAAATTACAAAAAGGATACAACCGAAAAAGGACAACTACTTAATTGTTCTTGACTCAACAAAAAGGAAAACTACTAGTTCCTACCCTGAAAAAAAGAAAAGGTAATTTTATAATTGAAAACTTACCTTCTTACATTTCGGCCAAGAAATGGAAGGTGGCCGACCTCTTTTGCACGCGCATAGTCTTGTACCTTGAGTAGGTTAATGAATTGTTGGGCCTTGACCTCCTTTGACACGAGAGCCCAAGTTTCTGGAGCACTTTGATAAGTTGAGAATCTCTTGACTTGATGATACAAGGCTTGAATCAAGACCGGAGCACTCTTGAACTGGTTGGAGAATATTAGGCGAGAAACTTGGTCTTAGGCTTCTGGAATGGGGTTTTATGGTGGATATTGGGTGGTGGGGGTGAAGTGAACTACACGAGAGATGTAAAGCCTCGTGATAAATCACAACTTAGAAGCTAGGAGGGCTGGTCTCAACTAGGGTTCTAAGCGATTAGAGTTTTTAGGAGGAAAACTCGTAAAAAAATACTCTCTTTATCAATAATCAAAAACTTGTCAAACTACAATGCTGAAAGGATCCTTATTAATATGCTCAGCAGCTTTTACCTTCTAGGGTCGACCCAAAAAGAAAAGGAAAATACAAAAGTACATAAAGGTAAGATTACAAAAGGGAATAACCGAAAAAGAACATTTACTTAAATGTTCTTGACTCAATAAATAGAAATCTACTAATTCCTACCCTGCAAAACAGAAAAAGCAAATATATAATTGAAAACTTACCTACTTACCATTCGGCCAAGAAATGGAAGGTAGCCAACCTTTGTTACACGTCCTTACTCTTCAATTTGAAGTAGGGTTATGAAGTGTTGGTCCTTGACCTCTTTTGCCACGAGAGTCCAAGTCTCTGGAGTCCTTTGAGATGTAGAGAAGCCCTTGAATTCATCCTTGCACTCTTGGCCCAATGCTCCTTATCGTTGGTCTTCTAAGAGCTTGTCTACCCACAAGCTGAACTTGAGGAAGAGTGCCCTTGTTCTGGTCCTTGTCATGGGTCCTGGTGGCACCACTGGTGTAAAGACTTCATCTAGTTTCATGCCTTGAACCTGGTAGGTGATTTGATCTGAGTCCCCTTGTGTAGAGGTGGAAATGGTTGTGTGATCGATTGAGCCGGTTGGGCCGTGTGTAGAGCTGGCCGAGTTGAAATCGGAGCCGGCAAGGTCGATTGGTGGGCTGGCGGCATCACTAGCTGGGCCGGAGATGTTAGTCACGTCATCGCCAGTTGGGCCAGAGGTTTGGGCCTCTTTGCCGGCGAAGTTGGTCGGCCCGGCCTGGCTGATCGTAGGGCCGGTGGTACCGCTTGGCCCGGCAGACGTGCCAAATGGCCCGGCTGCCTCGGGCTGTCCTTCTGGTCGGCCATTTAGATTTTCTGGCTGGCCAGACGATCTGGTGTCCTCATCATCGCATCCCCCTTCAGTAGGTTTTGACCTCAAAACTGGTTCATCTGCAAGGAAAGGAGCTAAATCAGTCACATTGAATGTGTTAGATACATTAAACTCTCATGGAAGTTCAAGCTGGTAGGCATTGTTGTTGATCCTCTCCAGCAATCTGAATGGTCCATCTCCTCTGGGGGCGAGCTTGGAACTCCTTAGGTTGGGGAATCTCTCTTGCCGTAGGTGTAGCCACACCCAATCGCCTGGTTGGAAGATCATTTCTCTTCTCCCCTTGTTAGCATGAGTCACGTACTGCCCGGTCCTCTTCTCCAGGTTCTCTGCTACCTTCTGGTGAAATCTCTTGATCAATTCTGCCTTAGATGCTCCATTGAGGTTGGTCATTTCTGCTGGTGGCAGTGATGTTTGCTCCAAAGGCGTTTGAGAATGAAGCCGTAGACCACTTCAAAAGAGGTCTTCTTTGTGGCTGAATGTACTGCTCGGTTGTAAGCAAATTCAATGAATGGAAGGCACTCCACCCCATGTCTTGAGGTTCTTCTCAAGTGTGGTCCTGAGAAGAGTTGACAATGTCCGGTTGACCACTTTAGTTTGGCCATCGGTTTGGGGGTGGCACGTGGTAGAGTAGAGTACCTTCGTGCCTAGCTTTCTCCAAAGAGTTCTCCAGAAGTGACTGAGGAATTTAGTGACTTTGTGTGACACTATTGTCCTAGGCACTCCATGAAGACGCACTACTTCCCTGAAAAACAGCTCTGCCGTTTGCGTGGCATCATTGACATTGGCACATGGTATGAAATGTGCTATCTTAGAGAATTTGTCCGCCACTAAAAGGATAGCATCTTTGTGGTTGATCTTGGGCATACATAGATTGAACTCCATGGAGATGTCTACCCATGGATGTGTAGGTATGGGCAGAGGGAGATACAACCCATGAGGGTGCACTCGGGACTTCGTCTTCTTGCAAGTGATGCACCTTGCTGATACAAGCCTCGATTCAAGGCTTATATGCGCGTGGGCTGTTTGGAGAAGGTTAGGTGAGAAACTCGACCTTAGACTTCTTGGATAGGGGTTTTTGGGTTGGTATTCGATGGAGGGGTGAAGTGAACCACACGAGGGGTGATGAACCTCGTGATAAATCACAAACTTAGAGCTAGGAGGGCTGGTCTCAACTAGGTTCTAAGCACACAATATTCTTAGAGAAAAAACTTGTTGGAAGAAAGTTCTACTTTATTAATATCAAAAAGGTTGTCGAACTAAATGCTGGAAGGTGCCTTATTAATATGCTTAACAGCTTGACCTTCTAGGGTCGACTCAAATAAAGAAAAGGAATGATTACAAAAGTGCACAAATTGAAAATGTACAAAAGTGCATAACCGAAAAAGGACGTATTCCTAAAATGTATTTGACTCAAAAAATGTAAATATTCTAGATCCTACCCTGCAAAATAGAAAGAGGCAAATATTCTTATTGAAAACTTACCTTACTTACCTCACGGCCAAGAAATGGAAAGTGGCCGTCTTTGTGGCATGCACGCGCCTTGCTCCTAGTCTTCGACTTGGAGTAGGGTTAGGAATCTTTGGGCCCTGACCTCTCTTGCCACTAAAGCCCAAGTCTCTGAAGTCCCTTGCATTGTTGAGAAGCCTTTGGACTCTTCTTTGCACTTTTGGCCCATTGTCCTTAGTCGATCTTCCTGTAGGAGCTTGTCGACCCATAAGCTGAACTTGTGGACGAGTGCTCTTGATCTGCTCCTTGTCATTGCTCCGGGTGGCACTACTGGTGTGGAGAATTCCTCTAGATGCATGTCCTGAAGCTGGTAGCTTATCTTGTCCGAGTTTCCTTGTGTAGAAGTTGAAATGCTCGTGTACTCGGCTGGATCGGCTGTACCGGGTGGACTGTGCGAGGTACTGGCCGGAATGGCTTCAGGACCGGCCAAGTTGATCCCGGAGTCGGCGGTGTCACCAGGGGGACCGGCGGTGTCATCCACGTCACCACCAATTGTGCCGGAAGCTTGGGCCTCTCCGCCAGCAATGCTGATCGGTCCGGTCCTATTGGTCGAGGGTCCGGCGGTACCACTGGGGCCGGCAGATGTGCCAAATGGCCCGGCTGTCTCGGGCAAGCTTCCTGGTCGGCCAGTCTGGTCTCCTGGCTGGACATACGACCTGATGTCCTCATCATCCCCTCCCTCTTCAGTAGGTTTTGACCTCAAAACTGGTTCATCTGCATGGAAAGGAGCTAAGTCAGTAACGTTGAACGTGTTGGACACATTAAACTCACCTGGGAGCTTGATCCGGTACGCGTTGTTGTTGATCCTCTCCAGAACTCTGAATGGTCCATCTCCTCTTGGTGCTAGCTTGGAACTCCTTAGGTTGGGGAACCTCTCCTGCCGCAGGTGTAGCCACACCCAATCGCCTAGTTGAAAGATCACCTCCTTTCTTCTTTTTTGGCATGAGTCACGTACTGCCCGGTCCTCTTCTCCAAGTTTGCTGCTACCTTCTGGTGTAACTTCCTTATGAACTCAGCCTTGGATGCTCCGTTGAGGTTGGTCATCTCTACTGGTGGCAGTGCCGTTTGCTCCAATGGGGTGAGAGGGTTGAAGCCGTATACAACTTCAAATGGTGTCTTCTTGGTTGTTGAGTGCACGGCTCGGTTGTAAGCGAATTCTATGAATGGCAGGCACTCCAACCAGGTCTTGAGGTTCTTCCCTAGTGTAGTCCTGAGAAGAGTTGATAGTGTCCTGTTGACAACATCAGTTTGGCCATCGGTTTGAGGATGGCAGGTGGTAGAGAAGAGTAGCTTCGTGCCTAGCTTCCTCCAAAGTGTCCTCCAGAAATGGCTGAGGAACTTGGTGTCCCTGTCTGATACGATGGTTCTTGGCACTCCATGAAGCCGTACTATCTCCCTGAAGAACAGCTCGGCTGTTTGCGAGGCATCATTGACATTGGCACACGGAATGAAGTGTGCCATCTTGGAGAATCTGTCCACCACTACAAAGATTGCATCCTTGCGGTTGATCTTGGGCATTCCTAGAACAAAGTCCATTGAGATATCCACCCATGGATGTGTAGGTATGGGCAGTGGGAGATACAACCCGTGAGGTTGCACTCGGGACTTTGCCTTCTTGCAAGTGATGCATCTTGCACAATGAGCTTCTACTGTCCTCTTGATGTGTGGCCAGTAGAAGTGCTCCTCTAACCACTGCTAGAGTCTTATCGACACCAAAGTGGCCCATGAGTCCTCCTCCATGAGCTTCTCGGATGATAAGCTCCCTCAATGAGTCTTGTGGTATGCACAGCCTTCTCTCTCGGAACAAGAATCCCTCATGGATGTAAAACTTGCCATGACTCCCTGTGCCACACTCCTTGTTGATCTCAGCAAAGTCAAGATTATCCTTGTATAGGTCCTTGATGTGCTCGAATCCTAGGACCTTTGCCTCCATGGTTGATATCAAGGCAAACCTCCTTGATAGTGCATCAGCTACCACATTGTCTTTGCCCTTCTTGTACTTGATGACGAACGGGAAGGTCTCTATGAACTCCGTCCACCTGGCATGTCTCCTCTTTAGATTGGTTTGCCCTCTGAGGTGTTTGAGAGTCTCATGATCAGTGTGGATCACAAACTCCTTGGACAGGAAGTAATGCTGCCAAGTCTCCAATGCTCGGACAAGGGCATAAAGCTCCTTGTCATAAGTGGGGTAGTTCAGTGAAGCACCACCTAGTTTCTCACTCACGTATGCCACTGGTCTCCCTCCTTGGGTTAGCACTGCTCCTATGCCTATTCCAGAGGCATCACACTCCACTTCAAACATCTTGTTGAAGTCGGGCAGGACTAGCACTGGTGCATGTGTAAGGCTGTCCTTCAAGGCCTGGAATGCCTTCTCCTGAGCTTCTCCCCAGCTGAATCCCACGTTCTTCTTCACTACTGCCGTCAATGGTGAGGGAATACTGCTGAAGTTGGGCACGAATTTCCTATAGAAGCTGGCCAGTCTGTGGAAGCTCTTCACTTGGCTGATGTTGCCTGGTGTTGGCCATTCTTGTATGGCTCGAATCTTCTCCTCGTCAACCTGTAGGCCCTGTGAACTTACAACAAAACCTAAAAAGACAATCTTATCAGTACAAAAGGTGCACTTCTTGAGATTGGCATAAAGCTCTTCTTGTCGAAGGGTTTTAAATACCATCTCAAGATATGTGAGGTGTTCCCGTAGGCACTTACTATAAACTAATATATCATCAAAGTAAACCACTACAAACTTACTGATGTACGCCCTAAGAACTTGGTTCATAAGGCGCATGAAGGTGCTTGGGGCATTAGTCAAGCCGAATGGCATGACTGTCCACTCGTAGAGCCCTTGCTTTGTCTTGAAAGCAGTCTTCCATTCATTACCTTCCTTCATCCTGACCTGGTGGTATCCACTCTTGAGGTCTATCTTGGAGAAGACCGTGGCTCCACTCAGCTCATCTACCATGTCATCCAGCCGTGGTATTGGATGCCGGTACTTGACAGTGATGTTGTTGATTGCTCGGCAGTCCACGCACATTCACCAAGTCCCATCCTTCTTGGGCACTAGTAGCACTGGTACGGCACATGGACTGAGGCTCTCTCAAACATAGCCTTTCTCCAGGACCTCCTTGACTTGCTTCTCAAGCTCCTTGGACTCCTCTGGACTCATCCGGTAGGCTGGCCGGATGGGCAGGGCTGCTCCTGGCACTAGATCAATCTGGTGTTCTATGACACGTAAAGGAGGCAAGCCTGCCGGTATCTCCTCTGGAAACACATCCTGGAACTTGTTGAGGAGAGTTGCTACTTCAGGAGGTAGCTCTACCTGTTCTTTCTCTATATTCAACACTTCTATGAAAACCATTAGTAGCATTAGATCCTTCGAGGCTAAAGCTCTCCGGACATGACTTGGTTGAATAAGAAAATTAGATTTAATTAGCTTATTTTCCTTACTCATTTGCTGTTGAAGCTCATGTACCTGGGCAGGTGTGAGAGGAGCTAGGCTGACCTTTCTCTTTTCATGCACGAAAGTGTAGAGATTGGTTCGGCCATCATGCCGGGTCTCCTTGTCAAACTGCCATGCTCTTCCTAGCAGAAGATGGCCAGCTTCCATGGGCACCACATCACACACGACTTGGTCTTGGTACTTGCCCACACTGAATGGCACAGTGACTTTCTCATGGATCTTGAGCTCCACTTTGTCATCGAGCCATCTCAGTCTATATGGTCGAGGATGCCTTGTCTTCTTTAGACCTAGCTTATCAACCATATACGCACTAGCAACGTTAGTGCGAGAACCACCATCTATGATGAGGTTACATACCTTGCCCTTGATGGTGCAACGGCTGTGGAAGATGTTCTCCCTTTGGATGGTCTCTGAAGGGTCCACCATTGCACTGAGGATGCGTCTAGTGACCAGCACTTCCCCCACATCAGGGTACCCAATGTCGCCATATTATTCTTCTGGTTCATAGTCCTCTTCATCTTGGGACTCATATTCTCCAGCCTCCGTAATCAGCATGACCCGGTTGTTTGGGCACTCCCTTGAGATGTGTCCACGACCCCTACTGATGAGGACATCAGGTCGTACATCCAGCCAGGAGCCCAGACTGGCCAACCCGGAAGCTTGCCCGAGACAGGCGGACCATCTGGCACGCCTGCCGGCCCAAGCAGTACCGCCAGACCCTCGACCACAAGGACCAGAGCAACCAGCATTGCCGGCGGAGAGGCCCAAGCTTCCGGCACACTTGGTGGCGACGTGGATGACACCGCCGGTCCCTCTGGTCATGCCGCCAACTCCAGGATCAACTTGGCCGGTCCTGAAGGCATTCCGGCCAGTACCTCGCACAATCCAGCTGGTACAGCCGATCCAGCAAGAGGACTCGGACCAAATGAGCTACCAGCTCCAGGAAATGCACCTAGAGGAAGTATCTACACCAGTAGTACCTCAAGGAGCAATTACAAGAAGCAGATGAAGGGCATTCTTCCACAAATTCAGCATATGGGTCGACAAGCTCCTAGAGGAAGATCGACTAAGAACAATGGGCCAAAAATGCAAGGAAGAGTCCAATGGCTTCTCAACAACACAAGGGACATCAGAGACTTGGGCTTTAGTGGCAAGAGAGGTCAGGGACCAAAGATTCTTAACCCTACTCCAAGTCAAAGACTAGGAGCAAGGCGCGTGCATGCCACAAGGACGGCCACCTTCCATTTCTTGGCCATGAGGTAAGTTAAGGTAAGTTTCAATTCGAATATATGCCTCTTTGTGTTTTGCAGGGTAGGATCTAGAATATTTACTTTTATTGAGTCAAAGACATTTTAGGAATAGGTCCTTTTTCGATTATACACTTTTGTATCTTTTCCTTTGTGCACTTTTATAAGTTTTCCTTTTCTTATTTGGGTCGACCCTAGAAGGTCAAGCTGTCGAGCATATTAATAAGGCTCCTTCCAGCATTGTAGTTCGACAACCTTTTTGATATTAATAAAGATCGAATTTTCTTTCAACAAGTTATTGTCTCAAGAGACTTGTGCGCTTAGAACCTAGTTGAGACCAGCCCTCCTAGATCTAAGTTTGTGATTTATCACGAGGTTCATCACCCCTCGTGTGGTTCACTTCACCCTTCCATCTTTTACCAACAAGAAAACCCCCATCCAGAAGCCTAAGGTTGAGTTTCTCACCTAATCTTCTCCAAACAGCCCACGCGCAACCAAGCCTTGAATCGAGGCTTGTATCACCTACACTTGAAACAAGTGATGTCACGTGATCTTTGAGGGCTAGAAGACTTACCAGGCTCTCTCTGGTCATGGGTGGGTTCAGGAGGCTATCTCTTGAACCTTGACTCGATCGCTATTCTCTTGCCTTTGTCTACGGGCTTGGGAATGTTACTTGGTGCCCAAGGTGTCTTAGGCTTGCTGCGAATGTCTTGGCTCTTATGTTTGATGTGCTGCTCAGCCTGAACAGATAGGTGGAACAAGTCCTTGAAGTCATTATAGATTTGCCTTTCCACCTTGCGGCTGATCCTTTCTTGGAGTCCATCCAAGAATTGTGCCATCAATGCTTCTTCATCATCATTGAGCTCCAATCTGTTCCTTAGCTTCTCGAACTCTTCATAGTACTCCTCTACTGATCTGGTACCCTGCTTAAGAGTACAAAAACGACGTTGCAAGTCCCTATGAAAGTAAGGTGGAACAAACCTTTGTCGCATGACATCCTTCATGTCGACCCATGAGTCTATGGGTCTCATTCTTTTCCTCCTTCTGTCAGATACCTCACGATCCCACCAGATGAAGGCATTGTGCGTGAGTTGTGCTACTTCCATTGAGACTCTCTGATACAAGCCTCGATTCAAGGCTTGGATGCGCGTGGGCTGTTTGTAGAAGATTAGGTGAGAAACTCGACCTTAGGCTTCTGGATAGGGGTTTTCTGGTTGGTAAACGATGGAGGGGTGAAGTGAACCACACGAAGGGTGATGAACCTCGTGATAAATCTTAAACTTAGAGCTAGGAGGGCTGGTCTCAACTAGGTTCTAAGCGCACAAGTCTCTCTTGAGAGAAAGCTCGTAGGGAAAAAGTTCTACTTTATTAATAATCAAAAAGGTTGTCGAACTACAATGCTGGAAGGAGCCTTATTAATATGCTCGACAGATTGACCTTCTAGGGTCGACACAAATAAAGAAAAAGGAAAGTTTACAAAAGTGCACAAAAGGAAAAGATACAAAAGTGCATAACCGAAAAAGGACCTATTCCTAAAATGTTCTTGACTCAAAAATGTAAAGCAACTAGATCCTACCCTGCAAAACAGAAAGAGGCATATATTCGAATGTAAACTTACCTTAACTCACCTCACGGCCAAGAAATGGAAGGTGGCCGTCCTTGTGGCATGCACGGGCCTTGCTCCTAGTCTTCGACTTGGAGTAGGGTTAAATCTCTTTGGGCCTTGACCTCTCTTGCCACAAAAGCCCAAGTCTCTGATGTTCCTTGTGTTGTTGAGAAGCCTTTGGACTCTAATTTTCTCTTCTGGCCCATTGTCCTTAGCTGCTCTTCCTCTAGAAGCTTGTCGACCCATAAGCTGAATTTGTGGAAGAGTGCTCTTGATCTGCTTCTTGTCATTGCTCCTGGAGGTACCACTGGTGTAGATACTTCCTCTAAGTGCATGTCCTGGGGCAGGTAGTTCATTTGGTCCGAGTCCTCTTGTGTAGAAGTGGAAGTGTGCGTGTACGGCTGGATGGCCTGTACCGGCTGGATTGTGCGCAGTACTGGCCGGAATGACTTCAGGACCGGCCAAGTTGATCCCAGAGTCGGCGGTGTCATCAGGGGGACCGGCGGTGTCATTCACGCCCCCACCAAGTGTGCCGGAAGCTTGGGCCTCTCCGCCGGCGATGTTGACCGGTCTGGTCCTATAGGTCAAGGGTCCGGCGGTACTGTCTGGTCCGGCAGGCACGCCAGATGGTCCTGCTGTCTCGGGCAAGCTTCCTGGTCGGCCAGTCTGGTCTCCTGGCTGGATGTACGACCTGATGTCCTCATCATTCCCTCCCTCTTCAGTAGGTTTTGTCCTCAAAACTGGATCATATGCATGGAAAGGGGCCAAGTTAGTGACATTGAACGTATTGGACACATTAAACTCACCTGGAAGCTCGATCCGGTAGGCGTTGTTGTTGATCCTCTCGAGCACTCTGAAGGGTCCATCTCTTCTTGGTGCTAGCTTGGAACTCCTTAGGTTTGGGAACCTCTCCTGCCGTAGGTGTAGCCACACCCAATCGACTGGTTGAAAGATCACCTCCTTTCTTCCTTTGTTGGCATGAGTCACGTACTGTCCGGTCCTCTTCTCCAAGTTTTCTGCTACCTTTTGGTGTAACCTCCTTATGAACTCTGCTTTGGATGCTCCGTTGAGGTTGGTCATCTCAGCTGGTGGCAGTGGTGTTTGCTCCAATGGGGTGAGAGGGTTGAAGCCGTATACCACTTCAAATGGTGTCTTCTTGGTTGCTGAGTGCACGGCTCGGTTGTAGGCGAACTCAATGAATGGCAGGCACTCCACCCAAGTCTTTAGGTTCTTCCCTAGTGTAGTTCTGAGAAGGGTTGATAGTGTCCTGTTGACAACTTCAGTTTGGCCATCGGTTTGAGGATGGCAAGTGGTTGAGAAGAGTAGCTTCGTGCCTAGCTTCCTCCAAAGGGTCCTCCAGAAATGGCTGAGGAACTTGGTGTCCCTGTCTGATACGATGGTTCTTGGCACTCCATGAAGCCGTACTATCTCCCTGAAGAACAGCTCAGCTGTTTGCGTGGCATCATTGACATTGGCACATGGGATGAAATGTGACATCTTGGAGAATCTGTCCACCACTACAAAGATTGCATCTTTGTGGTTGATCTTGGGTAGACCTAGAACAAAATCCATCGAGATATTCACCCATGGATGTGTTGGTATGGGCAGTGGGAGATACAACCCGTGAGGTTGCACTCGGGACTTTGCCTTCTTGCAAGTAATGCATCTTGCACAATGTGCTTCTACTGTCCTCTTGATGTGTGGCCAGTAGAAGTGCTCCTTGACCACTGCTAGAGTCTTGTCGACACCAAAGTGGCCCATGAGTCCTCCTCCATGAGCTTCTCGGATGATAAGCTACCTTAGTGATCCCTGTGGTATGCACAGCCTTCTTTCTCGAACAAGAATCCTCATGGATGTAGAATTTGCCATGACTCCTGTGCTACACTCCTTGTAGCTCTCAGCAAGGTCAGGATCATCCTTGTATAGATCCTTGATGTGCTCGAATCCTAGGACCTTTGCCTCCATGGTTGATATCAAGGCAAACCTCCTTGATAGTGCATCGGCTACCACATTATCTTTGCCCTTCTTGTACTTGATGATGTACGGAAAGGTCTCTATGAACTCCATCCACCTGGCATGTCTCCTCCTGAGATTGGTTTGCCCTCTGAGGTGTTTGAGAGTCTCGTGATCAGTGTGGATCACAAACTCCTTGGACAGCAAGTAATGCTGCCAAGTTTCCAGTGCTCGGACAAGGGCATAGAGTTCCTTGTCATAAGTGGGGTAGTTCAGTGAGGCACCACCTAGCTTCTCACTGAAGTATGCCACTGGTCTCCCTCCTTGGGTTAGCACTGCTCCTATGCCTATTCCAGAGGCATCACACTCCACTTCAAATGCCTTGTTGAAGTCGGGCAGGATTAGCACTGATGCATGTGTAAGGCTGTCCTTCAAGGCCCGGAATGCCTTCTCCTGAGCTTCTCCCCAGCTGAATCCCACGTTCTTCTTCACTACTGCCGTCAGTGGTGAGGCAATACTGCTGAAGTTGGGCACGAATCTCCTATAGAAGCTGGCCAGTCCGTGGAAACTCCTCACTTGGCTGATGTTCCTGGTGTTGGCCATTCTTGTATGGCTCGAATCTTCTCTTCATCAACCTGTAGGCCCTGTGAACTCACAACAAAACCTAAAAAGACAAGCTTATCAGTATAAAGGTGAACTTCTTGAGATTGGCATAAAGCTCTTCTTGTCGGGTTTTAAGGACCATCTCAAGATGTGTGAGGTGTTCCCTGTAGGCACTTACTATAAACAAGTATGTCATCAAAGTAAACAACTACAAACTTACTGATGTACGCCCTAAGAACTTGGTTCATAAGGCATGAAGGTGCTTGGGGCATTAGTCAAGCCGAATGGCATGACTGTCCACTCGTAGAGCCCTTGCTTTGTCTTGAAAGCAGTCTTCCACTCATCACCTTCCTTCATTCTTACCTGGTGGTATCCACTTTTGAGGTCAATCTTGGAGAAGACCGTGGTTCCACTCAGCTCATCTAGCATGTCATCCAGTCGTGGTATTGGATGCCTATACTTGACTGTGATGTTGTTGATTGCTCGGCAGTCCACGCACATGCGCCAAGTTCCATCCTTCTTGGGCATTAGTAGCACTGGTACAGCACATGGACTGAGGCTCTCTCGAACATATCCTTTCTCCAGGAGCTCCTTGACTTGCTTCTCAAGCTCCCTGGACTCCTCTGGACTCATCCGGTAGGCTGGCCGGTTAGACAGGGCTGCTCTAGGCACTAGATCAATCTGGTGTTCTATGCCACGTAAAGGAGGCAAGCCTGCCGGTATCTCCTCTGGAAAAACATCCTGGAACTTGTTGAGGAGAGTTGCTACTTCAGGAGGTAGCTCTACCTGTTCTTTCTCTATATTCAACACTTCTATGAAAACCATTAGTAGCATTAGATCCTTCGAGGCTAAAGCTCTCCGGACATGACTTGGTTGAATAAGAAAATTAGATTTAATTAGCTTATTTTCCTTACTCATTTGCTGTTGAAGCTCATGTACCTGGGCAGGTGTGAGAGGAGCTAGGCTGACCTTTCTCTTTTCATGCACGAAAGTGTAGAGATTGGTTCGGCCATCATGCCGGGTCTCCTTGTCAAACTGCCATGCTCTTCCTAGCAGAAGATGGCCAGCTTCCATGGGCACCACATCACACACGACTTGGTCTTGGTACTTGCCCACACTGAATGGCACAGTGACTTTCTCATGGATCTTGAGCTCCACTTTGTCATCGAGCCATCTCAGTCTATATGGTCGAGGATGCCTTGTCTTCTTTAGACCTAGCTTATCAACCATATACGCACTAGCAACGTTAGTGCGAGAACCACCATCTATGATGAGGTTACATACCTTGCCCTTGATGGTGCAACGGCTGTGGAAGATGTTCTCCCTTTGGATGGTCTCTGAAGGATCCACCATTGTGCTGAGGAGACGTCTAGTGACCAGCACTTCCCCCACATCGGGGTACTCAATGTCACCATATTCTCCTTCTGGTTCATAGTCCTCTTCATCTTGGGACTCATATTCTCCTGCTTCCGTAATCAACATAACTCGATTGTTTGGGCACTCCCTTGATATGTGTCCACGTCCCCTGCACTTAAAACAAGTTATGTCACGTGATCTTTGAGGGTTAGAAGACTTACCAGGCTCTCTCTGGTCACGGGTGGGTTCAGGAGGCTTGCTCTTGAACCTTGACTCGATCTCTACGCTTTTGCCTTTGTCCACTGTCTTAGGCATGTTGCTTGGTGCCCAAGGTGTCCTAGGCTTGCTACGGATGTCTAGGCTCTTACGTTTGATGTGCTGTTCAGCTTGCACAGATAGGTGGAACAAGTCTTTGAAATCGTTGTAGATTTGCCTTTCCACCTTGCAGCTGATCCTTTCTTGGAGTCCATCCAAGAATTGCGCCATCAATGCTTCTTCATCATCATTGAGCTCCAATCTGTTCCTTAACTTCTCGAACTCTTCATAGTACTCCTCTACTGATCTGGTACCCTGCTTAAGAGTACAAAAACGACGTTGCAAGTCCCTATGAAAGTAAGGTGGAACAAACCTTTGTCGCATGACATCCTTCATGTCGACCCATGAGTCTATGGGTCTCATTCTTTTCCTCCTTCTGTCAGATACCTCACGATCCCACCAGATGAGGGCATTGTCCGTGAGTTGTGCTACTGCCATTGAGACTCTCCTAGGTCTTGGTTGGTTGTAATGGTCAAAGATATGATCCATTCTTCTCTCCCAATTTAGGTAAGCCTCGGGGTCTACTTTTCCTGCAAAACTTGGAGGAGTTAGCTTAACATCAGGATGAGTTACCCGGTTATAGGCGTGTTCCTCTCCATCCTCATGATGTCTAGGAGGCATTCTTGGTCTCTGGTGAAGACCATATGGCTCAAAGCCATCATCTTCTGCCTCTGGTTGCCGTGGAGGTCCTCTCGGCCTATGGTGATAGTTATGAGGTTGCGTGTCCTCATCTCCATCTGGCTGGGGTTCCTCCTATTCGTGCCGTGTCCTAAGGTACTCAGGACCCTCAGGACGGTCTTGCTCAGCTCTCACGTGCCTTATGGCCTGGAATCTTACTGGTCTCTCCACGCGCTCCAACCTCTCGCCTATGGATGCGAGTTGTGTTTAGAGTGTGGTGAACATGGCCATCATGGCTTTAGTTGCGTCTCTATTCTCTTCTCCCATGGTGTGCTACAAAGAAAGAAGACAAGTTAGGATGCTCCTAAATTGTTAGGAGGGTTTTCTTTTTATAGGAGTTTGAAAAAAATGCAAAAAGGAAAAATCCTAAGGAAAGGAAATTTGAAAAAAAAGGAAACTTCCTAGACAACTTGTGCTAGCTGTCCAATTCGAATTCTTTTGGGTATTTTCCTATTTTCTTTTCTTTTTATTTTCTTTTTAATTTAACTTAAAATTAATGGAAATATGAATTAAACAAAAAGGAAATCGTGAATGGCAATGCAAAAGTGAATCTAAACCCTAGTGATACACGTAGGAGGCTAGATGCACTCGGTTTGGAGTTTGATGTGTTTTTTTGATTTTTCTTGAATACGACTTAAACTAATGCAAGAACTAGAAATAAGACAAGCAAAAGGATAGAAACAACCTGGTTTAGGAGCTTTAAGCTCTGATACCAAAATGATACAAGCCTTGATTCAAGGATGTATGCGCGTGGGCTGTTTGTAGAAGATTAGGTGAGAAACTCAACCTTAGGCTTCTGGATAGGGGTTTTCTGGTTGGTAAACGATGGAAGGGTGAAGTGAACCACACGAGGGGTGATGAACCTCGTGATAAATCACAAACTTAGAACTAGGAGGGCTGGTCTCAACTAGGTTCTAAGCGCACAAGATTCTTAGAGAGAAAACTTGTAGGGAAAAGTTCTACTTTATTAATAATCAAAAGGTTGTCGAACTACAATGCTGGAAGGAGCCTTATTAATATGCTCGACAGCTTGACCTTCTAGGGTCGACACAAATAAAGAAAAAAAGGAAAGTTTACAAAAGTGCACAAAGGAAAAGATACAAAAGTGCATAACCGAAAAAGGACCTATTCCTAAAATGTTCTTGACTCAAAAATGTAAAGCAACTAGATCCTACCCTGCAAAACAGAAAGAGGCATATATTCGAATGTAAACTTACCTTAACTCACCTCACAGCCAAGAAATGGAAGGTGGCCGTCCTTGTGGCATGCACGCGCCTTGCTCCTAGTCTTCGACTTGGAGTAGGGTTACAAATCTCTGGGCCTTGACCTCTCTTGCCACTAAAGCCCAAGTCTCTGATGTCCCTTGTGTTGTTGAGAAGCTATTGGACTCTTCCTTGTATTTTTGGCCCATTGTCTTTAGTCGATCTTCTTCTAGAAGCTTGTCGACCCATAGGCTGAATTTGTGGAAGAGCGCCATTGATCTGCTTCTTGTCATTGCTCCTTGAGGTACCACTGGTGTTGAGACTTCCTCTAAGTGCATGTCCTGGAGCTGGTAGCTCATTTGGTCCGAGTCCTCTTGTGTAGAAGTGGAAGTGCGCGTGTACTCGGCTGGATGGCTTGTACCAGCTGGATTGTGCGCGGTACTGGCCGGAATGACTTCAGGACCGGCCAAGTTGATCCCGGAGTTGGCGGTGTCATCAGGGGGACCGGTAGTGTCATTCACGTCCCCACCAAGTGTGCCGGAAGCTTGGGCCTCTCCGCCGGCGATGTTGACCGGTCTGGTCCTATAGGTCGAGGGTCCGACGGTACTGTCTGGTCCGGCAGGCGCGCTAGATGGTCCTGCTATCTTGGGCAAGCTTCCTGGTCGGCCAGTCTGGTCTCCTGGCTGGATGTACGACCTGATGTCTTCATCAAATAGGATTCCGGAGGATGCTTTTAAGCTAAGGCTATTCCCTTTCTCTATGAGAGACAAGGCACACAACTGGGAGAAGAGCTTGCCACATGATGTCATTACTTTATGGGATCAATGCAAGAGAGTCTTCTTCGCCAAGTTCTTCTCAACATCCTGAATTGCGAGGTTAAGGAACGAGATCTCCAGCTTTGTGCAGCAAGGTACTGAGAGGTTCTCCGAAACATGGGAGTGCTTAAAGGGTTACACAGCACAGTGCCCCCCATCATGCCTTCTCAACTGAGTCACTCTTGAGTAACCTATACAGTGGAGTACTCCCTAGAATCCGTATGCTCCTAGCACAATGAGCAATGGGAATTTCATTGGGTAGGCAACTGAAGTGGAATGATATTGGTGGAGAATTTTGCTCAAAGTGATGGAAACTATGGAGAGGACTACGATAGAGTCTCACGTGAGAGCAAAGGCTATGAAGATGAGCACAGAAGAGAGATAAGGCACTGAATGACAAGTTGGACAGAGTGTTGTAAGTGTCTCAACGAGCAGTGAACTTTGTAAGAGTGTTTGATGGATAGTAAGGGTATCAAGAATTGTTCGGAAAGATGTGGCTAAGCTACTTGGAAAATTGTCGACTCCTTTTATTCCCAGAAGTCATGCGGAATTTCTTGGCGATGGTACAACTCTATTACTTGCATCAAGCAAGAGACTACCAACGAGAAGTTCTTGAAGTTTAAGTGGAAGATAACGGGTACATTAACTCGATCTTCGATCTCTACGATGCATACAAATTTCCAAAGACATAAAAGGTGTATTTCCCGAGCTTTACGAATACCCAGGAGTTCTGGAAAATGATCGCACACGGTACCTACCGCGGCGGAGCATCAATGATTGCATAAGTAAGAAACTCGATCTTAAGGGTTGGCTTGAAACTTTTAGCCAACACGGTCTTTACAAGGAAGAGCGCTCGAGCAGTTAAGATGGTTGAGTTAGGTCTGTTCTTCCAAAGCTTGAAAGATATTCTCAGAAACGATGAAAGAGAGCTTATAGAAGACCTCTTCGGGGATGATGTAAACATCGGTTGCATATTTGCAAGGGAGTTACCGCTGTTCCAATTTTGGGTACGCACAGCCTCATCTCTACATTGGCACCATACTCGCGCCGATATTCCACAATGTCGGCTTACCACTGGATTATTATTACCAAGAGACAATGAGGGACCTAATCAATTTTAGGTACTTGGTAAAATGCGAATTCATAAGCAATGTCGATGTTGACGCAGAGATATATCCTTTCATATATGAGGAAGAGACAGGTGGCAAACATGTCTTTTATTTGCCAAACCCGGAGATGACGAATGTGCACATACTGGAGAACATCCAGTTGCTTTATGAAGAAAGTCATTCATCCCACCTCACCAATCAAGAAACAGGGGAAGTAATGTTATGCGCGCCAATGCAGCAGCGATTCTGGCACAATTCAGCGTGTCGTACGAACGCCCCATCTTGCCAAAACTACCGTTCAAGTCCAAAACTACCAGAGAGAGGATCTTATACAAGGCCTGCAAGACGCAACCGAAAATCAATAAATGGATAGGGTAAGTTCTGGAGAAGCTCCAAAGGAAACTGATAAGAACGTTGGGATATGTATCTTCCGAGGAAAAACAAGGAGACAACAACACAGAAGACGCGGAGCCACATACGGCAGCAGAAGCTGAAGGCAAGGCAGGAGAGGCACCACAAGAGAAAAATGCTGCCGAAGATGTTGAAGGCGAAGCAGGAGAGGCACCACAAGAGGAAGATGTCGACGACGTTGTGGACTACGCGAGGACAAACGGTCACGTTTACATCATTTTGCATTTTACATATATTTATACATTATAAAAACACAAAAAATGAAAAAACTCGAAAAACCAAAAAATAAATTACTGTCATGTACATTCCATGTGTTAGGATTGAGTATAAAGGCATATAAGATTTTATTGCATTTGCATATGGACCACAATTAGACTGCCTTGACTAAGTTTCACTTAGTACTAAGATTGGAACCCTTGCTATGAGTACTATGATGCTTGCACCATTTCGAAACTTGGGAATCTTATATTGTACCACAACCTATTAGGTAGATCATTTTTGGGAATTGAAATGTGTCTTATTTGAGCCTAACTCCATAAATTAGAACATTAACTGGAATTGAAATTATCTTACATGCATCTTTCCTACTACTTGTTTATGGATACTAATATACAGATTCATGTTTTCTTTCACATTTATACCACCCTCTGTTAACCTGAATGGCCGAATCCCACTCTTTGCGAATGGTTACGCCACTCTCCGACCCAATCATTTCCTTGAAGCCAACATTACTCTTGTGTGAACCTTGTGTAAGGCTTTTTTACTAGAATGCTTACTTTGCAAAATATGTTGAGTTTTGAGAACGAAAAGGCTAGGACTTTCATGTAGATGCTAGTTTCACAATATAAACTCCGCATAGGTTAGGACTTGGGTAGGCTTGCTATGAGGTTTGAGTATGAGATGGAAAAAAAGAAAGAGAAAAAATGAGAGAAACCCAAAAACGAAGCATGTGGGGGGCTGTGCATAAGAAAAAAGGGACATGAGAATCAGTTAATAAGTATAAAAGATAGCTCTAAGTTTCAAAGTGAAAAATTCCTTTAAGAAAGTAAAGAAGGTACAATCCAAGATCAATTATCAAGAGTAGAAGAGAAAAACAAGAAAAAAAGTTAGAAAAGAAGAGTGATTCTAATGAGCCCAATTAATCACTACCTCCTAGTGCCAAAAAGAGAATTTCAGAGTGAGAAAAGAGAAGAAGATAGGCAAAAAATTCTTGGAAGGGTAGATCACTTAGGATGGGATTAACTTGAGTTTGTGCTAGAACATGGATAGATGAAAGTCTTGACTTGTATGCATCATTGTTTTTGACTCTTGGTGTTTTGTGAAAGTTCAATTCCTTTTCGAGAGAATCCTTGTGATTAGTTTAACCACTACCTCAGTTTAGAAATCATTTTTCTCTAGCCAAATGAACTTGTTTTGGTTAATGCATGAAAAAATTCACTTATGATTTTAATTGAATGTTAAAGAGTTAGGGGATTTGATCATGCATATCATGTCTAGGAATTGACATCGTGGCACATACGAAAAGTATTAGGAAGTAGGCTCGATTCAAGCATTAAATACTCATGTATAAGAACTTTGGGATTAGATCTTTGTGCGTGCTTTTGGTTAGGGGGTCTAGTCTTCAATCCTCTTCTTCTGTTTGTTTTGGCTTGTTTTCCTCAATGACGAGTAAAAGGCAAGTCCGGAGAGTTGATAACCATGGTTTTTACATTCTTTCACCATCTTTTTTCGTGTCTTCATTAGCAATTTAGGCATTTTATCCACCCTTTTACTTTCATTGGCATTTACTATTGTATTCTATAGGTTAGTGCATACATTTTTGCATCTTGCATACCTTTTCATTAATTTCAGGTATAACGAGAACTTAGACGGGACAAACAGCAAAAATTGGCCAAGGAGTGTTATGGAAGGCACGATATCGGCCATCCAGCCGATATTGGCAGGCCAATCTCAGTAGGTCCACATGATCGGCCATCCAGCCGATCGCACCAGGCCGGTCGCGCATCACTTGCCGAGTCTCTGCCTGATCGCCCACACTAGCCGATCACGCGACCTGCCAAACCATGCGATCGGCCATCCAACTAATCACACCTGGCCAAACACGCACAACCGGGCCAGCCCACCATCTGATCGGCGAGACATGCTAAGCACCCAGCCCGATCCTAACGATGCCTGCCCATGCTTGTCGAGACCTACCAAACTTGACAATGCGATCGGCCATCCGGCCAATGTCACAACACCGATCGCACACAACGAACCAGTCCAATCGGCCATCACATGCGTAGACCCCAGTCCAATCGCCAGCACCTGCCGATGCTGAGCCAAGTCCTGCCACACGATCGACCACATGGCCAATCGCCCTTGGCCGATCGGGTACCACCTGACCAGCACCTGCCAAGACATGCTGAGACCTACCGTGCACCTATCGAGCCCGATCGAGCACATGCCCACACGATCGACCAACCGACCGATCACACATACCCGATCGCATATCACCTGGCTAGCACCTTCTAAGACATGCTAAGACATAATGAGTGCCTGCCGAACCCGATCGAGCACCAACCCATGTGATTGGCCATCCAGCCGATCACACTAGACTGGTCGCATACTGATGAGGACATCAGGTCGTACATCCAGCCAGAAGACCAGACTGGCCGACCAGGAAGCTTGTCCGAGACAGCCGGACCATCTGGCACGCCTGTCAGCCCAAGCAGTACCGCCGGACCCTCGACCACAAGGACCAGAGCAACCAGCATTGCCGGCGGAGAGGCCCAAGCTTCCGGCACACTTGGTGGCGACGTAGATGACACCGCCGGCCCCTCTGGTGATTTCACCAACTCCGAGATCAACTTGGCCGGTCCTGAAGGCATTCCGGCCAGTACCTCGCACAATCCAGCCGGTACAGCCGATCCAACCGAGTACACGTGCATTTCCACTTCTACACAAGAAGACTCGGACCAAATGAGCTACCAGCTCCAGGACATGCACTTAGAGGAAGTCTCTACACCAGTGGTACCTCTAGGAGCAATGAAAAGAAGCAGATCAAGGGCACTCTTCCACAAATTCAGCTTATGGGTCGACAAGCTCCTAGAGGAAGATCGACTAAGGACAATGGGCCAAAAGTGCAAGGAAGAGTCCAATGGCTTCTCAACAACACAAGGGACATCAGATACTTGGGCTTTAGTGGCAAGAGAGGCCAGGGCCCAAAGATTCTTAACCCTACTCCAAGTCAAAGACTAGGAGCAAGGCACGTGCATGCCACAAGGACGGCCACCTTCCATTTCTTGGCCATGAGGTAAGTTAAGATAAGTTTCAATTCGAATATATGTCTCTTTCTGTTTTGCAGGGTAGGATCTAGAATATTTACTTTTATTGAGTCAAAGACATTTTAGGAATAGGTCCTTTTTCGATTATACACTTTTGTATCTTTTCCTTTTGTGCACTTTTGTAAGTTTTCATTTTCTTATTTGAGTCGACCCTAGAAGGTCAAGCTGTCGAGCATATTAATAAGGCTCCTTCCAGCATTGTAGTTCAACAACCTTTTTGATATTAATAAAGATAGAACTTTTTCCCCAACAAGTTTTCTCTCAAGAATCTTGTGCGCTTAGAATCTAGTTGAGACCAGCCCTCCTAGCTCTAAGTTTGTGATTTATCACGAGGTTCATCATCCCTCGTGTGGTTCACTTCACCTTTCCATCGAATACCAACCCAAAAACCCCTATCCAAGAAGTCTAAGGTCGAGTTTCTCACATAAACTTCTCCAAACAGCCCACGCGCTTACATCCTTGAATCAAGGCTTGTATCATTTTGGTATCAGAGCTTAAAGCTCCTAAACCAGGTTGTATTTATCCTTTAGCTTGTTTTGTTTTTAGTTCTTGCATTAGTTTAAGTCGCATTCAAGAAAAATCAAAAAATAACATCAAACTCCAAACCGAGTGCATCTAGCCTTCTACGTGTATCACTAGGGTTTAGATTCACTTTTGCATTGCCATTCACGTTTTCCTTTTTGTTAGAATCATATTTTCCATTATTTTTAAGTCTAATTAAATAGAAAAGAAAAAGAAAATTGGAAAAATACCTAAGGGATTCGATTTGGACAGCTAGCAATAGTTGTCAAGAAAGTTTCCTTTTTTTTCAAATCTTCATATTTTTGAATTTCCAATTCTCAGATTTTTTCCTTTTTGCATTTTCGAATCCCCTTATAAAAGAAAACCCTCCTAATAATTTAGGAGTATCATAACTTGTCTTCTTTCTTTGTAGCACAATGGCAGAAGAAAATAGAGAAGCCACCGAAGCCATGATGGCCATGTTCACCACACTCCAAACACAACTCGCATCCATAGGCGAGAGGTTGGAGCGCGTGGAAAGACCGGTGAGATTCCAGGCCATAAGGCACGTGAGAGATGAGCAAGACCGTCCTGAGGGTCCTGAGCACCTTAGGACACGGCACGAACAGGAGGAACCCCAACCAGATGGAGATGAGGACACAAAACCTCATAACTATCACCATAGGCCGAGAGGACCTCCACGGCAACCAGAGGCAGAAGATGATGGCTTTGAGCCATATGGTCTTCACCAGAGACCAAGAATGCCTCCTAGACATCATGAGGATGGAGAGGAACACGCCTATAACCGGGTAACTCATCCTGATGTTAAGCTAACTCCTCCAAGTTTTGCAGGAAAAGTAGACCCCGAGGCTTACCTAAATTGGGAGAGAAGAATGGATCATATCTTTGACCATTACAACCAACCAAGACCTAGGAGAGTCTCAATGGCAGTAGCACAACTCACGGACAATGCCCTCATCTGGTGGGATCGTGAGGTATCTGACAGAAGGAGGAAAAGAATGAGACCCATAGACTCATGGGTCGACATGAAGGATGTCATGCGACAAAGGTTTGTTCCACCTTACTTTCATAGGGACTTGCAACGTCGTTTTTGTACTCTTAAGCAGGGTACCAGATCAGTAGAGGAGTACTATGAAGAGTTCGAGAAGCTAAGGAACAGATTGGAGCTCAATGATGATGAAGAAGCATTGATGGCACAATTCTTGGATGGACTCCAAGAAAGGATCAGCCGCAAGGTGGAAAGGCAAATCTATAATGACTTCAAGGACTTGTTCCACCTATCTGTCCAGGCTGAGCAGCACATCAAACGTAAGAGCCAAGACATCCGCAGCAAGCCTAAGACACCTTGGGCACCAAGCAACATGCCCAAGCCCGTAGAAAAAGGCAAGAGCATAGAGATCGAGTCAAGGTTCAAGAGCAAGCCTCCTAAACCCACCCGTGACCAGAGAGAGCCTGATAAGTCTTCTAACCCTCAAAGATCACGTGACATCACTTGTGTCAAGTGTAGGGGTCGTGGACACATCTCAAGGGAGTGCCAAAACAACCGGGTCATGTTGATTGCGGAGGCTGGAGAATATGAGTCCTAAGATGAAGAGGACTATGAACCATAAGAAGAGTATGGTGACATTGAGTACCCTGATGTGGGGGAAGTGCTGGTCACTAGACGCATCCTCAGTGCAATGGTGGATCTTTCAGAGACCATCCAAAGGGAGAACATCTTCCACAGCCGTTGCACCATCAAGGGCAAGGTATGTAACCTCATCATAGATGGTAGTTCTTGCACCAACGTTGCTAGTGCATATATGGTTGATAAGCTAGGTCTAGAGAAGACAAGGCATCCTCGACCATATAGACTGAGATGGCTGGATGACAAAGTGGAGCTCAAGATCCATGAGCAAGTCACTATGCCATTCAGTGTGGGCAAGTACCAAGACCAAGTCGTGTGTGATGTGGTGCCCATGCAAGCTGGCCATCTTCTGCTAGGAAGACCATGGCAGTTTGACAAAGAGACCAGGCATGATGGCCGAACCAATCTCCACACTTTTGTGCATGACAAAAGAAAGGTCAGCTTGGCTCCTCTTACACCTGCCCAGGTACACGAGCTACAACTCCAAATGAGTAAGGAAAAGAAACTTATCAAATCTAATTTTCTTATTCAACCAAGCCATGTCCGGAGAGCTTTAGCCTCGAACGATTTAATGTTACTAATGGTTTTCAAGGAAGTGTTGAATGTAGAAAAAGAACAGGTAGAGCTACCTCCTGAAGTAGCAATTCTCCTCAACAAGTTCCAGCATGTATTTTCATAGGAGATACCAGCAGGCTTGCCTCCTTTACGTGGCATAGAACACCAGATTGATCTAGTGCCTAGAGCAGCCCTGTCTAACCGGCCAGCCTACCGGATGAGTCCAGAGGAGTCCAGGGAGCTTGAGAAGCAAGTCAAGGAGCTCCTGGAGAAAGGATATGTTCGAGAGAGCCTCAGTCCATGTGTCGTACCAGTGCTACTAGTGCCCAAGAAAGATGGGACTTGGTGCATGTGCGTGGACTGCCGAGCAATCAACAACATCATAGTCAAGTACCGGTATCCAATACCACAGCTGGATGACATGCTAGATGAGCTGAGTGGAGCCACGGTCTTCTCCAAGATAGACCTCAAGAGTGGATACCACCAGGTCAGGATGAAAGAAGGTGATGAATGGAAGACTGCTTTCAAGACAAAGCAAGAGCTCTACGAGTGGACAGTCATGCCATTTGACTTGACTAATGCCCCAAGCACCTTCATGCGCCTTATGAACCAAGTTCTTAGGGCGTACATCAGTAAGTTTGTAGTGGTTTACTTTGATGACATACTAGTTTATAGTAAGTACCTACGGGAACACCTCACACATCTTGAGATGGTACTTATAACCCTTCGACAAGAAGAGCTTTATGCCAATCTCAAGAAGTGCATCTTTTGTACTGATAAACTTGTCTTTTTAGGTTTTGTTGTAAGTTCACAGGGCCTACAGGTTGATGAAGAGAAGATTCGAGCCATACAAGAATGGCCAACACCAGGCAACATCAGCCAAGTAAGGAGTTTCCACGGACTGGCCAGCTTCTATAGGAGATTTGTGCCCAACTTCAGTAGTATTGGCTCACCACTGACGGCAGTAGTGAAGAAGAACTTGGGATTCAGCTGGAGAGAAGCTCAGGAGAAGGCATTCCAGGCCTTGAAGGACAGCCTTACACATGCACCAGTGCCAGTCCTGTCCGACTTTAACAAGACGTTTGAAGTGGAGTGTGATGCCTCTGGAATAGGCATAAGAGCAGTGCTAACCCAAGGAGGGAGAACAGTGGCATACTTCAGTGAGAAGCTAGGTGGTGCCTCACTGAACTACCCCACTTATGACAAGGAGCTTTATGTCCTTGTCCGAGCATTGGAGACTTAGCAGCATTACTTGCTGTCCAAGGAGTTTGTGATCCACACTGATCATGAGACTCTCAAACACCTCAGAGGGCAAGAGGAGACATGCCAGGTGGATGGAGTTCATAGAGACCTTCCCGTACGTCATCAAGTACAAGAAGGGCAAAGATAATATTGTAGTCGATGCACTATCAAGGAGGTTTGCCTTGATATCCACCATAGAGGCAAAGGTCCTAGGGTTCGAGCACATAAAGGACCTATACAAGGATGATCCTGACTTTGCTGAGAGCTACAAGGAATGTGGCACAGGGAGTCATGGCAAGTTATACATCCATGAGGGATTCTTGTTACGAGAAAGAAGGTTGTGCATACCACAAGGATCATTAAGGGAGCTTATCATCCGAGAAGCTCATGGAGGAGGACTCATGGGCCACTTTGGTGTCGACAAGACTCTAGCAGTGGTCAAGGAGCACTTCTACTGGCCACACATCAAGAGGACAGTAGAAGCACATTGTGCAAGATGCATCACTTGCAAGAAGGCAAAGTCCTGAGTGCAACCTCACGGGTTGTATCTCCCACTGCCCATACCAACACATCCATGGGTGAATATCTCGATGGATTTTGTTCTAGGTCTACCCAAGATCAACCACAAAGATGCAATCTTTGTAGTGGTGGACAGATTCTCCAAGATGTCACATTTCATCCCATGTGCCAATGTCAATGATGCCACGCAAACAGCTGAGCTGTTCTTCAGGGAGATAGTACGGCTTCATGGAGTGCCAAGAACCATCGTATCAGACAGGGACACCAAGTTCCTCAGCCATTTCTGGAGGACCCTTTGGAGGAAGCTAGGCACGAAGCTACTCTTCTCAACCACTTGCCATCCTCAAACCGATGGCCAAACTGAAGTTGTCAACAGGACACTATCAACTCTTCTCAGAACTACACTAGGGAAGAACCTAAAGACTTGGGTGGAGTGCCTGCCATTCATAGAGTTCGCTTACAACCGAGCCGTGCACTCAGCAACCAAGAAGACACCATTTGAAGTAGTATACGGCTTCAACCCTCTTACCCCATTGGAGCAAACGCCACTACCACTAGCTGAGATGACCAACTCAACGGAGCATCCAAGGTAGAGTTCATAAGGAGGTTACACCATAAGATAGCAGAAAACTTGGAGAAGAGGACCGGACAATACGTGACTCATGCCAACAAGGGAAGAAAGGAGGTGATCTTTCAACCAGGCGATTGGGTGTGGCTACACCTATGGCAGGAGAGGTTCCCAAACCTAAGGAGTTCCAAGCTAGCACCAAGAGGATATGGACCATTCAGAGTGTTCGAGAGGATCAACAACAACGCCTACCGGATCGAGCTCCCAGGTGAGTTTAATGTGTCCAATACGTTCAATGTTACTGACTTAGCCCCTTTCCATGCAGATGAACCAGTTTTGAGGACAAAACCTACTGAAGAGAGAGGGGATGATGAGGACATCAAGTTGTACATGCAGCCAGGAGACCAGACTGGCCGACCAGGAAACTTGTCCGAGACAGCCGGACCATGTGGCACGCCTGCCGGCCCAAGCAGTACCGCCGGACCCTCGACCACAAGGACCAGAGCAACCAGCATTGCCGGCGGAGAGGCCCAAGCTTCTGGCACACTTGGTGGCGATTTGGATGACACCGCCGGCCCCTCTGGTGATGCCACCAACTCCGGGATCAACTTGGCCGGTCCTGAAGGCATTCCGGCCAGTACCTCACACAATCCAGCCGGTACAGCCGATCCAGCCGAGTACACGCGCATTTCCACTTCTACACAAGAAGACTCGGACCAAATGAGCTACCAGCTCCAGGACATGCACTTAGAGGAAGTCTCTACACCAGTGGTACCTCTAGGAGCAATGAAAAGAAGCAGATCAAGGGCACTCTTCCACAAATTCAGCTTATGGGTCGACAAGCTCCTAGAGGAAGATCGACTAAGGACAATGGGCCAAAAGTACAAGGAAGAGTCCAATGGCTTCTCAACAACACAAGGGATATAAGAGACTTGGGCTTTAGTGGCAAGAGAGGTTAGGGCCCAAAGATTCTTAACCCTACTCCAAGTCAAAGATTATGAGCAAGGAGCGTGCATGCCACAAGGATGGCCACCTTCCATTTCTTGGCCATGAGGTAAGTTAAGGTAAGTTTCAATTCGAATATATGCCTCTTTCTGTTTTGTAGGGTAGGATCTAGAATATTTACTTTTATTGAGTCAAAGACATTTTAGGAATAGGTCCTTTTTCGATTATACACTTTTGTATCTTTTCCTTTTGTGCACTTTTGTAAGTTTTCCTTTTCTTATTTGAGTCGACACTAGAAGGTCAAACTGTCGAGCATATTAATAAGGCTCCTTCCAGTATTGTAGTTCAACAACCTTTTTAATATTAATAAATATAGAACTTTTTCCCCAACACGTTTTCTCTCAAGAATCTTGTGCGCGTAGAATCTAGTTGAGACCAGCCCTCCTAGCTCTAAGTTTGTGATTTATCATGAGGTTCATCACCCCTCGTGTGGTTCACTTCACCTTTCCATCGAATACCAACCCAAAAGCCCCTATCCAAGAAGTCTAAGATCGAGTTTCTCACCTAAACTTCTCCAAACAGCTCACACGCATACATCCTTGAATCAAGGCTTGTATCACATACCACCCGGCCAGCACATTCCGAGACCTGCAACTCCATGCCCAACCTGGCCGATCTCAAGAAAATGCAATGCCCCACACGAGATTGGCCATCAGGCCGATCTCAAGCCAACTCAAGCCAAAATCCACGAATCAATGCCCATCACTAGATCGGCCTATTGTTCGATCTCACCATGGCCGATCGCCCATGCCCATCACCAGATCGGCCTAATGTTCGATCTCACCATGGCCGATCGCCCATGCCCATCACCAGATCGGCCTAATGGCTGGTCTCACCATGGCCGATCTCGGATCAGCCCCAAACTCCACAACCCATCAGGAAATCGGCCATATGGCCAATCTCACATGGCCAACCTCGGGCCAATCTATTTTTACTTACTCGATTTTTCTTGTGATTAAACCTAATTGTTAGGAATACTATATAAACCCTTCTTAAACACTTTTAACTTAAGTTTTATTTAAGTTTCTTTTTTAGTTTATTGCTCTGTACGTTTTTGGAGAGGAGAGATTGGTTTCAACGTTTGTTCTTCCACTCTTGGTTTCTAGTGAAGAATTTCTCTACTTTATCTCTTATCTTATGTTTCTTTCCTTTTACTTCTTCATGTTTATTGTTTTCTTGAATATGTTTGAGTAGTTTTCTCTATGGATTTTGGGTAAGATAGATTAGGGGAATCTGATATTGACTTAGGGTTGGTTATGTAGATTAGATGACAAATCTATGATGTTTAGGGTGTGCTTAATACTAGGGATTGAAGTAATTAATCAATGCTTAGATCAATGATGTTCTGCTCCTGAGAAGTGTAGACAGAACGTGTAGGTAAGCCTAAACATCCTTATTGCATCTTAGCCAACGAGAGTTAATATCTAAGGCGATAGGTAGACATGATTAGATTCAAACCCAATGATCACTAGGCGATAGATTTTAGTGCAAAAAACTTGTAGTCTAAAGGCTGGTGAATGGGCTGTTACCACGAGAGTGGATAAATCTACTAGATAGTGTTCTAATTCTTAAGGATTTATCTAATTGAACTTGTAGAATCGTTAGTCAAAGGAAGATTACTCCGAATCGAATGCCTTGCCAACTATCCATATTTCTTGTTTATTGAATTAACTCGTCTTTACTTTCTTTGCAATTAGATAATTAGATAATCAATCAAAAAACCAATTAGTATCAACCTAGATTTAAGTGTTCCATATATTCCTAATGTGCTATTCTTACTTTCCTGAGGACTCGATACTCAATTACTACTCGATTTTCTCTGAACTTGGAGTTGTACGTGGGATTAAAACTTAAAACCCCATCAAGGGTCCTCCTCTTCCAACAGGAATGCCTCGCTACCGGAGAATGTTGTTCTCCCTCAATTTCAGATGGCAACTAATGAGGCTCTTAATCCTAAGGAAATCATCTCTCCCATGAGGGAAATCCTTTATGGGGGCGTTGACATATATGTTGTGCGGATGAAAGGAGATGGGGGTTGACTTGAAAGACGAGTGCCAAGCAAGCTTGGTAGACAAGTCAGTAAGACCCTCCAGGCGAGGAAAACAATTAGGAGGAGCACTTTCAGAATGGCTAAAAGTATGAGGCACATGGCGCTAATGTTTGGAGAAGTCAGGAAAAATGAAAGTGCACTACCAGAAGGAGCAAGAGGCACGAATCCGTCGACCTCAGCGACGGTCCCATCAAAAGGAGGAACATTTGAGAATTTTTTTAGTAAAAATATCATCGATGAAATGGCTATAATTGACGATAATAAATTCTTTGTCTCCTTCGTTTACATTGATCTTGTTGTTCGATTTTGAAATAATGTTTGGGAACATCTTACCAAAATAAGGCTGACTCGTACGGAGCCTTGGCTCATGGTAGGCGATTTCAACGAAATAAATGGTAATCACGAAAAAACAGGAAGGAGAGTTCGATAAGAAAACACATTCCTAGATTTTTCGATTTATGCAGGGGAATTGCGGCATGTCCGAGTTTTGTTTCAAAGGCAATAGTCGCTCTTGGTTTTCAAGGAGAGGGTCAAACGTCATTTGGTGTCGGTTGGATAGGGCTATGGATAATGAGGAATGGCATAACACATTCTCTCACACCATGGTGGAATATCTAAGATTATGTGGATGGGATCACCGCCCAATTTGGGTTGACATCCTGGCACGACATGTGAAAGGTAGGCATTGCTTCCGCTTTGGTAAACATTGGATCAACAAACCAAACTTTGAAGAAATTATTAAAAAGGGTTGGTCTCTCTCAGATGACTCACTAGATGTTTTGATCCACAATCGCATTACAAACTACCGTAGATTAACATCGAGATGGAGGCGCAACGACAAGTTAAACTCATCTTGTGTTATAGACGACTTAAAAGAGAAGCTTAAGAAAACACAATTCGATGATACAGTGCTTGTCGCTGTGTTATCTGATCTACATCAACAACAATGCGGTGCTATCACAAAGAAGAAGTTTTTTTTGAAACAAAAAAGTCGCGCTATATGGCTCAAATAAGGAGACCAGAATACAAAAATTTTCCATGCATCCACAAAACATCGTCGTGCAAGAAATCGAGTCATTTGATTGTTAGACAAAAATGGTGTTTGTGCTGAAAAAGAGTATAGAATTTAAGAGATAGCGGTAGAGTACTTTGAGAAATTATTCTCATCTTGCTCAGTTTCTGATTTGGAGGCTTCGTTGTTAATGTGATCACCCCTCCAGAAATGAACAACCGACTGATCTGAGAGGTGTCGAAAGAGGAGGTCAGAAAAGCCTTGTTTGCAATGCATACAGAAAAAGCTCCTGGCTTGGATGGAATGACTGTACTATTCTTCCAAAAGTTGTGGCATCTATTGGGAGACCATATGGTGAAAAAGATCAAGGATTTTATGACTCATGGGCAGATGGATGCATATCTGAACGAAACCAACATATGTCTCATCCCTAAATCGGAAAGACCTCGCTTGATGCCTAAATTTTGTCCCATCAGTCTGTGCAATGTTTGTTATAAAATTTTGTCAAAAGTTCTCTGTCAGAGAATGAAGGAAATCTTGTCAACTCTGATTTCAGAAACTCAATCATCTTTCATATCAGGAAGAGTCATCACTGACAATATCCTTATTGTTCAAGAGGTTTTCCATGCTTTGAATAAAAAACCAAACTGCCAATCAGGATACCTGACAATTGAGACAAACATGAGTAAAGTCTATGACAAAATAGAGTGAAAATTTCCCACTGGTCATGATGGAAAAATTAAGATTTGTGACAAAGTCGATAGAGTGGATCATGCGTATTCAGCCTCCTATCATGTATTAATCAATGGAGCCCCAAAGGGATGCATACCAAGACGTGGATTACGACAAGAAGACCTTTTATCACCGTATTTGTTCATCCTTTGTATGGAGGTTTTAATTGCTAACCTGAATGCGGTTGAGGCCTCAAAAGGAATTACCGGACTACGGGTTGCCCCAACTAGCCCACCAATATCTCACCTACTTTTTGCAGATGACAGCTTCTTCTTCTGCAAGGCCTCAATTGAACAATGTAATATATTATCGAGTATCCTGAGTGTCTCCGGACAACATATTAATTATGATAAGTTGACAATCATCTTTGGGAAGAAGGTATCTCCATCTATTTTCCTATGCCTCCCTCCATTAGAATCCCCATATATATGTACCCAATTAGCTATAAAGGACACGATGGGAATCCTAATGGAGGGATGCAAAGGGAAATATTTGGCAATTCTTGAAAACCTCAAAGGTTCTAAAATTTAAATATTTGCATACGTCCGAGATCGGATTCAACAAAAAATTCATGGGTGGTCTGTAAATCTTCTCTCTCGAGGGGGCAAAGAAGTACTGATAAAATCAATAGCCATGGTTATACCAACTTATGTGATGTCGTGCTTTCTGCCATCTAAATCCCTATGCAAGAAGCTTACCAGTGCAGTCAGTAAATTTTGGTGGTCCTCGGGGGTTATTCCCTAGGTATCCATTGGCTCCCGTAGAAGACTTTATGCCTACCCAAAGAAGAGGGAGGCATTGGCTTTAAGAATTTTGAGGACTTTAACAAAACCCTTCTAACGAAACAATTATGGCGACTGGAGAGATATCCTCGACTCTGGTGGCACGAGTACTAAAGGGTCACTACTACAAGGGTTCTCATATCTTTAAGGTAAAAAAACCATACCGCCCATCATATGGCTGGAGAAGCATTTGGTCCGTTAAAGATCTATTAGATAAAGGAACAAAAAAAACTTATTGGAGTTGGTCCCCATGAACAAGTATCTGATGAACCTTGGGTTCCCGATTTATTCCCAAGGCCGCCTAGTGGCTTGAAACAATGGCGTAATCCTGAGCTGAGGATAGGAGATCTCATTAATACAAATAATGGATGTTGGAATATTTCGGATGTGAAAAGATGGTTTCTCCCGAAAGATATAAGATTGATTGTCACCCTTAAACCCAATCATCAAGATGAGAGTGGTAAATACTACTGGCATTCACAAAAATATGAGTTTACACGGTTAAATCGGGTTATGAAATTCTTCAAAATCTAGAAGTCCAAATATTTGGACTTCTACTCCAACAACCGTCGTTTAACCGGCTTAAGCATGCTGTCTGGAAAATCAAAATCCGGAAAAAAATTCAACATTTCTATTGACAGTCTTTGTTAGAGGTGTTAGCCACTAATGGGCGTTTATGCTATTGACATATTCGAGGTGATACATCATTTGAGATATGTGGGGGTGACGAGGAAAGCATAAATCATATGCTCTTCCTCTTCCGACCAGCACGCCAGACCAAGGCGTTATCAAATAGTGTTTACAGGATTTTTGATTACTTATTATGGCGTATCCCAAAGAATTTCATTATGACATGGACGTCCGAAATTTCCCATGGATCTTATGGTTCATCTAGAAAGCAAGGAATGACAAAATATACAATGGTACAATTTAGACGGCCTTAGAGATTTTGGACAAAGCACATACAGAGTGTGCCTATTGGTATTCATCCAATGAGCACATAGGGATGGATTTGAATGTGAACTCTGAAGCAGAACTCCACGCTCCCCAGTCTTTGGTACAACTCTCTTTTCTATCTCCACTGCATATGGAGCTTATTGCCCTTCTCTAGGCTATGTCTAGTTTGCATGAGATGCAGTGATACTGGTCTAGGTTCATCACTGATTCTACTGATCTCATCCTGTTAATTAATGAATCAGGGGGATGGCCACTTTCAACGCAGAGATAAAAGAGTTCGAGTCACTTCGGCAGCATTACCCATATTTTTCTCTTACTCACTAACGGAGGGATACGAACTCTCATGCGGATATCTTGCCAAGCAAGCTCGATAGAAGAATTCTATGTGCTCATTAATTAGCACTTTTATTCCATAGTGGTTGAAAGATATGCATGGTATTTTTGAGCTTTTATGATTGAAGTGTAATTACCAGTGACAAAAATAATTTTGATAAACTAGAAATTATATACTATAGAGGTAAATTTGTAGTAGCAACTGAATGTTTAAAATTTAGTATTAGAGGTAGAGGTGGACATCCGGTTATTCAGTTTGGTTTTGTTCGAGTTTTTGAATTTTAAGTTTTTCGGATTCTAAAAAATAGATCCCATACAGATCTAAATTTTATTTGGTTTCAGTTTAATTTGATTTAAATATTTCAGTTTTTGGATTATATTTTAGTTCGATGTGATTCGATTAAAAGAATAAATATTTATTTAGCTAATAATATATATTAATATATTTTTCTATGTTTAGTTAAAAAATTATTTTTATTAATAAATTTTGGTTAATTCGGTTTTGTTATAAAATCTGGGTTTGATTTGGTTCGGGATCAGATAATTCGGATTAAAAAATTTTATTCCATTTGAGTTACATTTTAATTTGGTTGAGATTCGGATTCGAGAATTGTTTTTATTTGGGTTCAGTAATTTTGGTTCGAATAAATTCTAGTTTAGAAGTTTATCAAGTGACGAGATTTTTGGTTTAAAATTTCCAACTAGATTTTGGAAAGTAAAATCCATATATTTGAAAAATGATTAATATATAAAATATAAACATAATTTTTATTTAAAGTTCTTAGATTTTGTTAAAGATTTTCATATGTACAACCTTCTTCGTTAAGATGGTCCCCATCTCTTAGTCCTTGTTTCACTCTTACTCATAGATAAACTACATTCTCTCAAAATTAATGTCACTTCCTATGCAAATATTGGTTAATCAAGAAACTTATTTAGTAATTAAAATTATTAGTTTATGGTTTCAAAGCTTTTTGTATCCAAAATTGCAAACAAGAGGCTGCTTAGCTATTACCCTTGTAATTAGCCGACAAGTGGCACCTTCTTTTTTGCATGATTTTTATACTTTTTTCCTTTCGTTATAATTTGTTTTTTAAAGATGTTTTTCTAATTTTGTTTGAATAATACTATAAAATAATATTTTATTCTAAATTTAATAATATAAAATTAAAATTTTAAAAATAATATAAATATAGTATGTGATAATAATTATTTATTTTTAAAACATTATATATAAATTTAAATTATTATATTTAGATTTATCTTTTCAATATAAAAATTATTTTAAAAAAATTATAATATATTTTTAAATTTATTAAAATTTTAAAATAATGATATTATTTTTAAAACAAATTTTTAAATATACTATTTTAAAAAATTATTCTTTTTATTTTACTATATCAGAATTTTTATATTCTTAAAATGTTGATTTTATTTATAATTGTAATATTGTCTACCATTTAGTTTAACGCAATTCCTGCTCCTTTTTGTTGATTCTTTTTATGTCTATTAAATCAATGATACTTTAACCTGTTCAACATGTCGTCATTACATGCTAAATATATATATATATATATAGAATGCTAATATTTTTTTATATTATGATAGTTAGAGTTACTTCATTCTTATTTAATAAAGTTAGGCTAATGTTTTGTATCAAAGGTCGAATATTTTGTACATTTTTGTAATTGGAAAAGTCTCTAAAATAACATATTTTAAGTTGGAAAAAATAAATCGGTTAGTGATTGCACCACCTATATCTATTTGTACCACCTATACATCCATCTCAATAATATGGAGTTTAATTCGTATGAAAATATTGAGTTATTGTATCAGTCCATTGTGGTCCACGTGACAAAAAAAATATTTTTAAATTTTTATTCCAAAATTAGTATCATTAGGTTAAAGTTCTTATAATAACACAAATTTAAAATTAAAATATATTAAAATTTCTTATTAATGGAAAACATTAAATTCTAAATTAGAAAAAAAATATTTCAAATATAATATTTTAATTTTATATATAATTTATTTAGAATAAATAAATATTTTTTATATAATTATTTGTGCTATTTTTAAAAACTTAATTTTAGGTTTTTAGATTTGGAATAATTTTTTTTAAAAATGATATTTTATAATATTACTGCTGTAATTTTCGGCACGGATTTATTTAGTTCTAGAGAAGTGTTACCTTGTAAACGGAAAATTAACTAATCCTCATTCAAAAATAAATTTAAAGAGAAAGATTCTTTTAAATTTATTTTTAAATTTTAAATAAAAATAAAAAATATTACATTTTTCATTTTTCGTATATTTTACGGAAAATAGAGGAGTCACTAAGTTATTTATAATTAATAATTATATATATATATATATCTTGGAAATTGATAAAAAAAATTACATTATTTTTAAGTTTTTTTCCAAATATAACAGTATTATTTTAAATTCTACAAAATAGTAATACTTTGATATTAAAAATACCTTAAAATTATTTTTTAATAATAAAAAATTAAATCTTAAATTAAAAAAATCTAAATATAATATTTTAATTATATTTATAATTTATTTATGCTAAATATGTAATTTCAGAAAATAATTTATCTTATTTTTGGAATTTTAAATTTAGAATACTAAATTTAGAAAAAAAATTTTAAAATTACTATTTTATAGTATTATTCTATATATCTTCTATTTAAATATAATTTTTTGAATCTTGAGTCTTGGTTATTCCATAATTCACGAATTCTAAATGTCTTTTTTTTATCGCCACTTTATTCTATTAATACAAAAAAATTCAATTTTCTTCAAAAATCATGTGTCATTATCACCAAATTTTTTCATCTCCAAAATCATTAGCCTCATTTTTCACGATCTTTAAGGTTACTTTTGGATCTCAATCCAAAATTTTCAAACCTTATCATTTATAGCTTTTAAAATATACCAAATAAGATAAATAATATTGTAGTTCTCCATTTTTAGAGTCTCAAAAACTAAAATAAAACTTTGAGAAAACTGATGCCATTAAAAAAATTCATGATGTCTTAATGCCCAATAAAAAATCCAAATTTATAAAAAAAATGGTAGATTTTTAAAAGGAAAATCATTGTATCGTCTTCGTGTCTATATCACAAACAATTTCTCTTATTTGTAAAGTTGATGTGACCGAAATATATTTCTATATAGTTTACCATATAAAATATCTTATTTTTTTAAAAAAATTTAGTTTTCATATATATATATATATATATATATATATATATATATATCCATTAAACGTTTAATCCAAATGACAATTCTCTAAAATATCATATTTTAAATTTTTTTAAATTAGCATCATTAATTTAAATTTACAATAATATCACAAATATAAAATTAATATATATTAAACTTTTTGTTAAGGGAAAACAATTAAATTCTAAATTGGAAAAATGAATCTAAATATAATATTTTAAGTTTATGTATAATTTATTTAGAGTAAATAAGTATTTTCACATATAAAAATGAAAAAAATCTTGCAGATTTTTTCGAGAAGTATATTTTGGAAAAAACAGTTGGTCAATTACAAAACTTACATTTATGTCATCAAAATGGTTTTTTCGATAAAGCAAACTTTTCGATAAATCTGTTTTGTTAAAAACATTTGGTTATACAAAACTAATTTTTTGTCATCGAAGGATTTTTTTCTAACAAAACACACTTTTCTATAAGTCGGCTTTGGAAAAAACATTTGGTCAATGGTAAAACTAACTTTTTTGTCTTCGAAACGGTTTTTTCGACAAAGATTTTTCGATAAGTATGTTTTGTTAAAACATTTGGTCAATTGCAAAACTAATGTTTTTGTCACCAAACCGCGTTTTTGACAAAGTAGATTTCTCGAAAAGTTTGTTTTGTTAAAAACATTTAGTCAATTACAAAACTAACTTTTTGTCATCAAAGCGGTTTTTTTCTCAACAAATCAGATTTCTCCAGAAATTTACAGGATTTTTATCTCAACAAAACAAACTTTTCAAGAAGTTTGCGGGATTTTTTCTCAACAAACTAAGCAAACTTTGTTAAATATATTTGGTCAATTGTAAAAAACTAACTTTTGTTATCAAAACTGTGTTTTTTGTTGACAAAGCGGACTCTGTTTTTTAAATGAAATACAAAATATACTTTTCTTTGTAAATGAAATACAAATCACACTTATTGAGAAGTGTATGATGAGGAAATCATAGTCAAAATACAAAAAATACCTTGGATTTTGATTTTTAATCTGAGCGACTTTAAAAATGACCGATATAGACTTCTTAAAACTTGTTTTAGCATATAATTATGATGTTTTCAAAATTGCAAGCTTTTGAAGATAATGTAAAGAGAGAAATGAGAAGAAATTGTGAGAAAAAATGAAAAACGTTGAGATGAATGAGATTTGGTGAAGGAATATAGGTAAATGATGGATGTGTCAATGATATTAAAAGCTTCTAACAACCAACGACAATGGTGGTTGTTTAATGAAAAAGATGACAATTTCATAATTATTTGTAAAAGTTTTTATGTAATTGTCTTTTTGTATTTCTTTTAAATACAAATAAAAATATAAGATAATGATAAAATTGTAAATAAAATTATTGTTGAGAGATAAAAAAGAAAAAAAATGTTAGTTTTGTAAAACAAAGATTAAGAAAGTTAGTTTTGCATTTGAAAACAAATTATAGATCAATTTTGCAATTCACCCTTTATTTTATTACAATTTGTAACTAAAATTAATTGGAAGATTGAAAATTAATGGTCAGAATGTTCAAATAACCAATAACTTCTTTATTTTTCTATTGAAGAAGAATGATAAAATGTGAATCCAATATTATCTTAAATGATCTCTTCGTTCTTTTGGTTTTACCAGATTAGATTAATCGTTTTTTATAATAAAAAAAACCATTGAATTAAGAGGATAATGTTCGTTCTCTTTGAGAGGCATATTTACTAGTTTTTATTTTATCTTTTGATTATATGATGACACACTTATTTATGATTTTGATAGTATATTCTGGATAATTCTTCAAAATATCATATTTTTTAGTTTTTATTCAAAATATGCCATTATTATTTTAAATTTCTAATATGACAATTCTCTAAAATATCATATTTTTTATTTTTTATTTTAAAAATAGTATCATTAGTTTAAATCCAATAATAACACAAATTCATGATTAAACTATATTAACATTTCTTTTTAATATAAAAAATAACCATAAACTGAAAAAAATGAACCCAAATATAATATTTTAAGTTTATGTATATTTTTTTTTATAGTAAATAAGTAATTTTATATAATTATTTATGTTATTTTAGAATTTTAATTTTATTGTGCTATATTTGCAACAAAAACTTTGAAAAATGTTATTTTAGAATATTACTATTTCTAATAATAACATAAATTTAATATTCAAATATCTTAAAAATTATTTCTAATAAAGAAAATTTTAGGAAAATTTTCTAAAATAGCATTTTTAAAAATATTTTGTTCCAAAAATAACATCATTAGTTTAGTTTTCCAATAATAGGATAAATTTAAGTTTAAAATACATTAAAACTTCATTTTAATAAAAACATTAATTCAAATAGGAAAAATGAATCCAATTATAATGTTTTAAGTTTCTATATAATTTATTTAGATTAAATAAATATTCATTTACATAACTATTTGTGTTATTTTGGAATTTAATTTTAAAGGTGCTAGATTTGGAATAAATTTTTTAAAATATGATATTTTAGGGTATACTCAAAATTTAAACTACAAATTATAAAACAGGAATCCAAACATAATATTTTTAGTTTTATTTGTAATTTATTTATATTAATATCTTAAAATATCACTTTTAAAAGTTTTTATTCCAAATATAGCACTCTAAAACTAAAATTCCAAAATAGCACAAATAATTATGTAAAAATACTTATTTAGTCTAAATAAATTGAAAATATTATATTTGAGTTCATTTTTTTCAATTTAGGATTTAATTTTTTCTATTAAAATATAGTTTTAATATATTTTAATTTTAAATTTATGATGCTATTTTATAACAAAAACTTAAAAATATGATATTTTACAGAATTGCCCATTTATTTAAGGTAACTAATTATTTTTACATAAAACTTTGTATTATTTTTGAAAATCTAATTTTATAATGGTAGATTTCTAAAAAATTTAAGTATTAAGAATCATATATATTATCACACACAATATTTGAAACCTAAACAATTAGTGTAGTTTATTTAGAATTTGTTCAGAAAGTTTAGAATTTTAATACTTTTTAAAAGAAAGTACAAAAAAAGTTTAGTATGTATAACTAAGAAATAATACTTTTGTGTTTATTTATACTTAATTGTGCACAAAAGAATCGAGTATCCGTAATATATTATTTGAGAAATATTTTAATAAAAAAACCTTACATTCACGTGTAATTTACAATTATACCACGCTGACGTGTTACACCATGAGAGCCTTTAAAAAAATATTACATAGGACATAGTTTACTAGATTATTTACGAAAATAGCATTAGACAAATATTTAGCGGTATATATATTTAAATCTCTAATATTTCGACTAAAAAATAAGTATAATATAAAATAAAATATTTAAAATTTTAAAACTTAGTTAAACAAAATATAAAACAAAAATTTAGAATAACTGAATATTTATCACATCTATAATTGTTTACCTATTTAATAATATTATTTTTCTAAGATATACATAACTTAAATTTCATTTGTATAATCTGATTTCATCATATATTTTATTTTTATAATCAATATTATTTTTTAAAAATATTTTAAATAAAAAACTATTCTATATGTATAGAATTTATATTTACTAAATAAATAATTAATTATAATATATAAATATTTTAACTGTGTAAGGCCTGGTCTAAACCTAGTAATCGAATAGTTAAGAAAAGAAACAGAGAGATAATGTGAATCTAAACTATATTGGAAGAAAGTTGGTCGTACATAATTGGTAATTGTATATCCCAATTCTGATAATATTATCACACAGATTATTTGAAAATTCAACCGACTTGTTTAATGTAATAAATCTTGTGTGAATATTTATTAATTGATTTTGATATGTGGATTATTTGTTAGAAAGCTCTCCGGTTTTACTTTGAAAATCAAACCTTCAGAAATCTCTTGCGTCCTTTTTTTCTCGTTCTTTACAATCGGTATTATTTTTCAAATCTTTGTGTTATTGAAAAAAATCACAAAATTTTTTATAGCATTAACATTGATCAAGTTATGCCATTGGTAAAATTGGTTGTTTACAACTTATTTTAAATTTTAATTATAAACAAAATATACAAAAGTTAACAATTTCATATGAAAAACTAACGATGAATTGCAAAATATTCGATCATTAAATTTATCATCAACTTGACACTACAAGAAATTATGACTTTAGCGATGCGGGGATTCGTCGCTAAACTATCGGTATATAGAGTTAGCGATGGTGTTGCGTCAAAAGTCAATTCGATGTTAAATCGTCGACATAATCATCAAAATTCGATGGTAATTTGGTGTTAAAATTGCGAGGATAAAGATTCGTCAGTAATTCAATGTAAACCATCCGTTGGTAATTCGATGTTATGTTGCGACGAATTACTGATGCATGGATTGCGTTGTAAAATTTATCGGTAATTCGACGAAAATGTATGATGAATTACTGATAATTTTGTGGCTAATATGCCGACTCGTTACAATGTCCGTAATCCGATGTTAAGTTATATCGATTTTACATCAAAAACTCAGAATTTGATCGGTTTGCAAAATCATCATAATATCGATAGTAAATTTTCATTGTTATTTAAACGATATGTAACTTCATATTAGTGAACCATATTGCCGATAATCCAACATTAAGTAGTGATGCATTACATAAAAAAGTTTAGATAAAACTTACAAAAATTTAAAATTAAAATAATTTAAAATTAAATTGTCTTAAACTGAATGTTTTACAAATAATTAAAAAAAAACAAATCTAATTAAAAAATTGTTGCGGATCATCTACTAATTTTGTGTTTTCTACCTCTATAGATGTTCTTGTGAAATTTGTTGCTCCAGCTGCTGGATCTGCCGCTGCTACGCTTGATTCACCGGACTTTACATTGCTGCAACGCTTGCGCTAACACAGGGTTATCCACGGCTATGAGATCGAATAGATGATCATAGTCCTGAATACGTTAGTTGTGTCCCGCCAACATAGTCTACAAATCCGCGATTTTGGTGTTTGCAGCGTCTATCTAGTTCTGCAGGTTAACCGGATCATCTTGTGGTGGCGAGGAGCACTGGAGCACACAACTGAGACAACACGGATTGACCCGATACATAAAGGTCGTCCATTTATTTTCGGAACAACCTGCATAGTGAAGTTTAAAAAAAAAAAGATTTTACAAATATAAATTCAAAAACAATAATTAATTTAAAGAATTTGAAACACATACATCTTCAAATATCTGGTCAATTTAAGGAGTTGTCAAACTTTCACATTAGACCGAACTTCCACCTGGTAATTGTGAGCACCACTGAATTTGGTGCTCCACGATCTTTGCTTTCACTTTGTTGTAGATCCTCTCAGTACGAGGAATTATGAAAGTGTCGTTCTTTCACTTGTAAGTCGCCTTAAAACCGCCGTTAACGATGAGAATTTTTCTCCGGCGGCCTAAGTTAAAAATTCTAAAATCAATAAATTTTATATAATAAATAATTAATTTAAATATAAAAAACTTAATAAAAAACGTACCATATGTAGTTGCTTTCCCGCAAAAGCGGTTTGGCTTGAGGTATGCAAGATTGATAGATACCCGTTTGACTCAATTGTGCGTCGCGACGCAGAGCATTTACCGGCCTTTTTCGAAGGCATTCCTCAAGCCCTCGTGGATCGATATGTCCCAATATTATTTTTGCTACAATAATAAGAAATTAATAAATAAATCAAAATAAAAACAAAATTATAATAAAAATGAAAAACTTTGAATACTATCGCAAAACATTTAAACCAAGTCTTCCAATTTTTTTTCAAAAATCTTTGAATTTTGTTTCAGAATCAAGTTTTTCTTAAAATTTCTTGACTCTATTGTTAAACAAGTAAAACCACGTTTTTCCTATTGATTTTATTGAAATTATGACAGACATGTTAAATTCAGCCTAAAAATCACCTTTTTCACAATCTGAATCATTGTGTTGTGATATTTTTTATATCAACCGAATTTTCAAAAAGTAATGCAACGTATTTGTCTTCAGAGTTTAGTGATCCATAATACAAAATTATACAAATCATCATCGATTTTTTATCGGGTTATGTATCACTATGAATTAGTTTTACGATTTTTTTCTTTTTCCCTCTTGTTGGACAATCTACTTTGATACGTCCAAAACCATGACGTTCATAACATTGAACTTTATCAGTGCTTCGTTCAGTTTTTTCCTTATGCACAATTTTCTCAACTTTTTTTATTTTTTCAAAGCGTGTATGTAGGATATCCCATGCTTATTTTGCCGTTTCACATTCCTTGATCAATTCGATAGTCTTTTTTTGATACACTATACTTTTTGTCACTTTGGATTAACACAAAAATCATTTCCGGTTAGAAGATATCATTTGTATCTTTAAACCACTGTGGTATTGAGGTTCTAATATACGAAGATACAAATTTCCTCTTAATCGCTTGTCTTGCTAGTGTGTCAGCGTGGGAATTATTCTCTCTTGCTTCGTAATTAAGGATGAAATATGGGAAGTTCATCCGTAGCGCTTCAAATTCGTCTATTTCCGTTGTAAATCCTGGCCATTTCTCTAGTTCATAGACTATGGTAATTAGGTCAGTTGAGTTCGTGTAGAACCTAGTGCAGTATCGTTGCAAATTATGCAAGCTCCTCATTGCCCAACGTAGGCTGTGAAACTCCATATATAGTGGAGATAACCCTCTGTGAATGCTCTTCATACCCATCAGATCACTTGTTCCATCATGTAGCTTAAGGATCCAGCCCATACCAGATGTGCTCTCCTCTTCTTTCCATGAGCCATCCACAAAACAGGCAAACAGTGTTTGTCCCATGATGTTGGGGTTAAGAGTTGCATTTCCCGATAGCTTTTGTTTTTCCTGATCTTGGGATTCTACCGATGAGAACCACTGTTTGCTCTCCCGGCGCGCTTTATCTAGAATATCCATGGGGGTACGATCTATGTTGTTGTTGTGTATCTTGTCATTTCGGGCCTTCCATATTAACCATAACATCCATGGGAAGCTCTGTAAATCAGAGTCGGTTGCTGCTACGGCTGGTGACCGCCATAGTAGATAGTCAAGATTTCCAAAGAGGCTATCAAGAAGAAAAGTGGAGGGTGCTGATGGGATATGCGATAATGCCCACTTTTGCCGTGCCGGTGGGCATAGGAAAAGAGTATGGTTAATACATTATTTATCATAGCCACAAATCTCACATCTTGCTTAATCTCATATATGACGATAATGGAGGTGCCCATGAGTCAGTAATGCCCCTGAAAGGGATTACCAGAGGAAATGTTATAATTTTTTCGAAATTCTTTGCTTCCAAACCACCTGCTTGAGGGGATTGAGAGATGGTCGTTGGTGTAAGAGTTATGTATGCTGAACCCCATCTTTGGAGGGTTTCATAACCCGATTTAACCGTGAAGTCTCCCGTCTTCGTGAAGTGCCAACATAATTTGCTTCGAGTCATCCTGGTAGATATCGTTATGGGAGTAATTAGCCTCACGTCCTCCTAGGTGAAATACCTCTTTACTTCCTGGATCTTCCAGTGTCCACTCTCTGCTTCGACCAGGTCTGATAGTCTGACGTCAGAGCATCGGGATTTGTAGAGATTGTTGGGTGCTCTCGGTAAAATGTCAGGGATCCATGGGTCTGACCGTATGTTGTCCTCGTTATGTAGGCCCATTATTTTCCTTGCCCCTTTATCAACCAGGTCTCCGGCAGACAAGATGGTTCTCCATCCGTAGGAAGCTCGATACGGTTTTTTTGCTTGGAGTATATGGGAGTCCTTGAAGTATCGTCCCTTCAGAACTCTGGCTACCAGCGATTGTGGTTGTTGTTCCAACCGCCAAAGCTGCTTGGCTAATAAGGCTTTGTTGAAATCTTCTATGTTTCTGAAACCAATTCCCCCCTCTGATTTGGGGAGACAAAGCCTTTCCCACGAGATCCAATGGATACCCAACATAGACCCTCCTCTGGACCAGCACAAGTTACTGATTTCACTTGTAATCCATTTGCACGGGGATTTTGGAAAGAGAAAACATGACATCACATATGTGGGGATGGTTATTGCCACTCATTTTATCATGCTCTCCTTTCCTCCCACGTGAGAGTAGTTTTATCGACCATCCATTTATTTTCCTTTGGATTTGATCTCTCACATATGCGAATATAGATGCTTTTGATCCTTTGAGATTTTCCGGTATACCCAAATATTTCTCAACGCCCCCAACACCTTGGATACCCATTATTGACTTTATGGATGATTGTGTTGTAGTTGGGATTTTCTTTCCGAATACTATGGTCGACTTATCATAGTTTATCTGCTGCCCCAAGGCCCTACAATAGTTATCCAGTATCTTGGAGATTGTAGTACATTGGTCAACCAATGCTTCGCAAGAAAACAGATTATCATCTGCGAAGAGAAGATGGGAGATTGGTGGGCTTGAGTTAGCCACACGAATTCCTGAAGTGTGGTTCATAGCTGCTGCTGCAGTCATGTTGGCGACTAGTACTTTGGTTTATAAGATGAACAAATATGGGGAGAGGGGATCTCCTTGTTTCGAACCGCGGAGAGGAACAATCCGACTTTTCGGGGTTCCATTTATTAGGACACGGTAGGTGACTGCCCTCACACACGTCATTATTCAATTCGTCCACCTCTGTGAGAAGCTGAATTTTTCCATCAGAGCTGCCAAAAATGTCCACTCTACCTTGTCATATGCCTTGCTCATGTCCGTCTTGATTGTTATATACTTTGCTTGACAATTCGGTTTTGTACCGAGCACGTGGAAAACTTTCTGTGCAATAAGGATGTTGTCGGAGATAACCCAGTTTTGCACAAATGTTGACTGCGTTTCTGATATCAGGACGAGGAGAAATTCCTTCATTCTATTGCAAAGTACTTTTGAAATGATTTTATAACAAACATTACACAGAGTGATGGGTCGGAACTTTGGCATTAATCTAGGTTTTTCCTTCTTTGGGATAAGACATATGTTTGTCTTATTGAGTTGTGGATCCATCCTTCATTGTAGCATAAAATCCCTTACCAAATCCACTAGGTGGTTCCCCAGCAGATTCCAGAATTTTTGGTAAAAGAGTGATGTCATCCTATCTGGCCCTGGAGCCTTCTCGGGATTCATTGAGAAGAGGGCATCCTTGACCTCCTCCTGTGTTACTATGCGCTCAAGGCGAGAGTTCATTTCCGGTGTTATTCTAGGGGACAAATGCATCAGGGATGATTCCAAGTCGCCGGTTTGGGAGGGAGAGAAGAGGACTTGGAAATATTCAGTTGCTATCGCTTCCACTTTTGACTCCTTCTCCACCCATACCTCCTTTTTGTCTACCAGACCTGAGATATGATTCCTTGCGGGGCGTTTTTTGGTGGTAGCATGGAAGAATTTGGTGTTTTGGTCCCCTTCTTTCTACCACAACACCCGAATGTTTTGCTGCCAAAAGGTTTCTTCATCCTTGATGGCCCGACATAGCTGTTCTTTCAGTTCACCCACCTCTTCCGTGGTCGGAGTGTTTGAGGATTGTGCTTCTTGCAGCCTTTGTTTGAACTCATCTATGGTCTTAGATAAGTCTAGCTTTTCTTTACGCCTCCATCTAGAAATTGATCTTCTGCATCTCGAGATGCGCTCTGCAATTGATAGATCTTGATCATCAGGTGGGCTAACCAACACTATCGTTTCGAAGTTTGGCTTGGTTATCCAACGCTTATCAAAGCGAAAACAGTGGACTTTCTTTCCTCACTGGGCGAAGAACTGGACCCAGATGGGTCGGTGATCATATCCACAGAATTTCAAGTATTCTATCTTGGTATGAGAGAATACATTATGTCATTCCTCATTACTCACTATACTTAATAGTTGTAAATGCCCTAGAGTTAAATTTAAATATCTTTAACTCTTCTTATATCCAGTCCTACTCTGGTTTAGCAATTTTAGTTAGTGATTCATCTTTGATTTAGGTTCCTCCCATTATACTAGTTCTGCTCTCCAAACTGGCACGTCAATGCTTCGAATCTATAGTTTTCTGAATCTAATATCACTCTTGAACTATTTACTAAATCTTGATAGTTTTCCATCTTCTCTTAAGGATCACACTTGTTTGTAATACACACAAATGTTCGCTCTGATACCAATCGTAAATGAGAAAACAATTGACACAAGAAAAACGTCAAAAAGTACCACATGAGATTTTATTTACAAGAATATATTACTACACAATCTTTTATATTCAATTTCAATTATCAACTAAAACGATTTTTAACAAACTAATCAAGATACATTTTGACTTGTTAGTGTAGTATCACATGTTCACAATATTATAACCCAATTTTGAAACTCATAGAAAACTTTTAACCTATTGTTTTGCTTTCTTACAAGAAGCCCCAAACCTTTTTGCTAAAAGCTCTTTCTCTTTTATGTTGATCGTCTATAGTGCTCAACATCTTTATTTATACACAATATCTCATGTGGCTAACCCTAGCCAAACTTCCTTTTGGATGTAAACAGAAATTTCCACCAAAATGTGAGTTTTTCCTAAAACTAAAGAAGCTCCTCAAAGTTCCTATATTCCTTCCAATATGTTTTCCCAGCTCACCTACAACCTATTGACATCCAAGTCACTTGCAAAGATATCACATTTCCCTATTTTAGCTCAGCCTCCAATCATGCTTTCTTGTACTATTACTTATTATTACTTATCAATTCATATAAACACATTTCAAATATTTCTTGTAGTTGTAAAACTCAGTCACAACTGTATTTTTAATAGAAACTTTTTTAACTGACACAAAATCTAAAAATAATATCTTTTTCATATATACATTTTGGTGATTTAAAATTTATCTCTCTAGTTTAGTTAATCTTTCATAACTTTGTAACTAACACGACCATGATTTTTATGATATGTATTAATTGTCCGATCAGATTTTGACATATATAAAATGTTTGTAATTAAATAATTAAAAATATAGTAAATTAAGAAAGTAAAATATATACAAGAAAATATAAGAAAAAGTAAGCAAGAAAAAAAACTATAACTTATGAGTGGTTCTTACCAATTAGATCTATTCACATGTTAAAACGTTATGTATGTTACACTATTATATTTTAAAACTTTATATATCCAATGTTTTTAAATACAAAGAGAGATATGAAAAACTAAATATTGGATATATATGAGAAACGATAATTAAAAATAATAATAATGAAAAAATAGAGTCAACATAAACAAATAACTGTTAGAAGTTTTATTTATTTTTGTTTTAAATTAATAGTCTTATTCTTATATTATTTATTTTCATAAATATTCTAAATTTATATTTATTATAATTTTTGATAAATTATTAAATATTAAATTATAATTCACAAATACCCACGTCCTAATCTGGTAACATATACATACTAACATAATTAATATATACATACTAACATAACTAAAACTATATCTGTTTTAGAAAAATTAAAAAGCCATTATATTTTTAAGGCAGATTATAAAAATGAATTAAATAAAATTTCAAACTCCTTTTTGCTAGTAAAATATAAGATAAAAAAAAAAATATATATATATATATATATATAAGTATCTATAAATTCCATTTTTAATTCAAATAGATATATGAAAAAGTAAATATTATGCAAAAAATTAATTAAAGACTAAATAATAACGTAAAAACAGAATCAAAAGTAAACAAACAGTAGAATTTTTTTAGTTTTATTCTTGGTTTTAAATTAGTATTCTTATTCTTATATTATTTAATTTCATGAATTTATAATTTTATATTTATTATAATATGATAAATTGTTAAATTATAACTCACGAATACCCATACCCTAGTCTAGTAATATATAAATAGTTAAAAAAACTTATATTAGTTGTCATGAACCCGAACTTGACTCATAAGAATCTTAAAAAAAAAATATGAACATTCCAAACCATTAGTCCACCTTAGAGATCTCTCTAAGTTTTAATTAAATTTGGATTGTAGTGAATAAAATATTTTAGATTTGGAAGGATTTAAGATGTCGCCAGGTGCTAAGCAGAGAAGGATGCACATGCGGACCGAAACTCTATGCCTCGGAGAATGGTCGATGTAAGTACATTAAGAAATGTTTTGTTAGGGTTTTTGGCCTTTTGGCTTCTCCCAAAACATAAGATAACTATTCTTTTAGTTTTTTTGTGGCTATTACATTTTTAAATTTATTTAGTTTATTTGTTCTACATTTTTCCGTAAGTTATTATTTTATGTTTATAGTGGTAATTATAATTTAGTGTCACACTTAGTTTTTTTTGGCATTTTTTACTATATGTATCTCTTTGCATTATTTTTTCAAAAAATGAAGAAATGTATAAAACCTTTAACATTCATACCAAAACAAAGTTTTTTATTTAATCCATTGATTTAATTTTTTGGCTGATTATTTGCAGGTTTTTTACTTTAATTTGTACTCGGCGCAACGGTATGTATTAACCTAAATGAGATATCGAGAATTCGCTTTGGATCGTGATATCTTGTGACAATGAGAATATAATATATTCAAAAACTACGATTAGGTTTTTGATAAAATATTTTTAAGTCACAATATTTTTATATTTTTATATTGTAATTATAATTTAGTGTCGCTTTTAGGTTTTTAGTATTTTTATTACATGTATCTTTTGTAATTTTTTCAAAAATGAAGAAATATATAAAACCTTAACATTCATACCAAAACAATGTTTTTTTGTATAAATAGATATTTTTACTAGCAAACTATTTATTAGATTGTGCTAATTTTTTTTGTCACCTCAGTTACAACAGACCGGTTCAATAATCCAACATTTTCATACAAAAATTTAATATTTTGATACGAAGGAATGTGGAGTCGAACTAGATGTAGAGCTGGTACAACCACTAGACCACTTATTACTTTACGTGTTAGTTTTTATTTAATTAGCTATTTTATCCAATACTCATATCAATGTGTAAAGTTTTTAATTTTAAAATTATATCTAATTGTGGATTGCTTTAAATGTTGGTTTATTCATATACGAGATTATAAATTAAATATATTTTTAGTGATTACTTTTTAAGAAAATAGCATGCTAAATTTTCAATTAAATTATTACTAAATAACATATGCAATTTTGATAACAACTCTACCAAATGTCATTTATTTAAATATTTTCTCATTTCACTTCTTCTACCTAATTTACTTTAAATTTAATAAAAATATCTTTGATATAAAATCAGTTAATAACAAAATTAAAAAAATGTTACTTTTTCGATTATTTATTAGGAGTTCAATATCAAAAATAACGAATTTAATTTACCTTGGGATGCTAATTTCTCCACATTCAGGATGACTATTTAGGGATCGAACTGTTGCTCCTCAAATCTCAATGCAAATTAAACAAATAATATAAAATTATAACTTTAAGCTTAATCTTCTTCTTAATCTCCTATTTATAAACCCTTTCGAGATTCATTATTTGATAAGCAGCTTTATGTATTAAACTTCTACAAAGTCAATCTTAAGCTACAAAACTCTTTCTTCTTATTTTGTTTGGTTTTAAATCAATCTCAAGTGTTATAATGTTTGAACTCTTATTTCTTCTATCTTTTTTGGTGGAATTACAAAGTAATTGCTTTCATATGAATATTGAGAGCTTAATAAGGAAAGAAAGTGTTATGAGTTTGATTTCATTACTTTTTAAAAGACCAGTTTCATTCTTGTCTTTTCTTGCTCCACCACTTCTTCACATCATAGGACTTGGGTTCTCACAAATCATCTTAACCTCCACAGCATTGTTCTTCTCCTCTTTATTCTTCCCTCTCTCTATCCAAAAACCAAATCCTCTTGTAGATTCCGAGATTCAAGATCAAGAAGACTCTCAAGGAGAAATCGAAATATCAAATGATGAAGACGACGGGACAATCCCTGATGACGAAAGTCTCATAGAGCTTTCTTTACCAAGCGGACACTACGTAGGCCACCATTGTAGTACTATGACTAGTCATCAAGATTTCAAGCTTATCCAACTATTAGCCGAGTTTGAAGACGATAATCTCATCGAAATCGATATTTCCATTGGTTCCATCAAGTGTTCCAGGTTCCATATCAAAGCTTGATTAACACATCTTCATATATTTTCTATAACTATGAAGCAGAAAACAAAATCGGATGTAAAGTGTTTGCTATATGTTTTTTGTTCGAGATCTCTCATATCCATGAGGGTTTTGCTATTGTTGTATATTAGCTACAACACTATTGCAAGTTTTACAATTTAAATACATGATGTTATATTTAAACAAATGTACTTTGCAATGTATTAAGTTCCATCTAACTTTTCAAAAAAATTAAAATAAATGGTCAAAGACATGACCAAAGATCATATTTCACCATTTTTTATGATTAATTCACCAATTACTGGTGATAAATGACAAATAATAAAGAGACAAGATTTTATAAAAGATACATGAAGGAATCTGGTTTTGTAAAAGGGGATTTCTCAATGAAAAGATATTATTATATACGGAAAATGATCAATTTCAATCTGAATAATTTTGATCGTGCTGTTTTACACAATTATAAGATTAAAATACGGATTTCAATATTTAACATTGAATAATTCAAATTTTAGATACAATATAACGAAAGAGTATTGTTTTTTACATCTCTGTTAATGGAGTACAGTTTCCATTAATACGGGATGACATGGCGCAGGACGTGGATGGGTTAGCTAACGTGGTAATGTGGATAGGTCAACTTAACTAAAACGACATTGTTTTGGTCGATTTAATCGACAAAAATAAAACGACGTTGTTTTACCATTATTTTCTCTTTGTCACTATTAGGGTGTATCTTTTTATTTTCTGTGATTGATTCATCGGCAAAAAACAGAATATTACATATAGAATTTTGAAAATTATGCTTTGCTCCAAGTCATTTTTTTAGTCCAAGATTTTAGAGGTTTTAAGACAGTTTCACCTTCCTAAATTATTCTCTTATTCTTTATACTAAACCATCTTTCGCATCAAATTAATTTATGTCTTTTGTTTAACAGCCAAACTCTGTCCTTAAACTACTTTTTAATTAAATACTGATTGTTATTTTTTTGCATTAACAATTTGATGGAAAAAGCAAATATAACATCAATTACAAACTATTCAGATGAAAAATAAGTAATTTTATCCATAGAAAAAATCATTCAAAATTTTTTGATAGATACGATGAAACGATGATAGAATTATCGGACAAACTGGATGGCGTTATGGTGGAGGAGAATTTTTTGATAGATATCTCCCAAACATTATCAAAACTTCTCTATTTATAAAACGAATTTTGATTTTAAAATATTTTAGAAAATATTATTTTAAATATTTTAAATTATTTGACAGAATAAAATAAAATATTTGGTTAGATAATTATTTTAAAATATTCTATTATATATTGTTATATTTTCATTCTTTTCTTTTCTATACGTATTTAATTTATTTGTTTCATTTTAAACATCAAATAAAATTAGTGTTATTCTAAGATATGAATAAATTTTATTTCATTCTTTTCTATTATTGTGCAATGTATAATAGAATATATTGTTTGGTTCTACTAAAATAAATTTGTAATCATGTATTGTTTTTGGATCATTTGCGTATAGAATCTTAATTTTACTTTTTACTGTGTATTTCTTTGTGCAATATACTTAAATATATCTAATTAATATATGTTGTTGTTGATTCATAATCGTGTTCAGTTCTTCTTATCTTTATGCTTATTTAATAGATCTATGAATTTGTTAAATTAGATACTTAATCATGTCAAATCTTATTTTTACTACAATACATAATGTTTCAACTATTTTCAAATGCAATAAAATGGAGATAAATGTCTGTTTATAATTTTTAATAATATATTGATAAATCCTAATATAGGTGTTGCGAAAGCTTTTAAACCAACTCAATTTCAAAACTTAATTTGAAAGATATCTTCTAAAAAAGGCTTAAAAACTCACTATTAAATCTTATTATATCAATTAAAATTTTACACTCGAAAATTTATAAAATCTTTAAAAATTCAAAAGATCGCTCTCAAATATAATATTCTTTTAGATATTAAGAATACTATTTTTTATTATCAATCAAATATATCTAATTAATATATTATTTAAATTACATTTTTCTATAGTAAATTAACATTCAAAAACTTTAAGTAATTTTGCGTATTGTGTATAATTTCGCATAATCTTTTTTCACTGTTCATAAAATTTTCACATTTATATAAAACTCTTACCAATAAGACTCATATTCTTGTAACTTTATTTACTTATGGGTTTAATAATATGCTATATTGGGCCATATATATAATAACATTGGACTTGGTTGTGTTAATTACAAGATAAAATAAGGTTTAATTTAACCTTCAAAGTTCATTGTATATATAACTATATATATGTATTACATCCCTAATATATTATTCAAAAAATATTTTAAAAAATAACTTTATCCTAATATGTTATTAATAAAAATATCATGCTGACATGTTATCACTACGATGAGTTTCAAATAAATATATAAATAGATTTAACTTACAATAATAATTATAATATATGTAATTGTTATTAATTTGGATAGATAATCAATATATTTAAATTAAACTAACAAAAAATATTGTTAAATTAGTAAAAACTAATTATTTTTATTTCGTTAATTTACATATACGAAATTAATATTAAAAATAATTTTAAATAAAAATTAAAAATATATAAATATTTAATTTATATTTATTAATAAACAATATTTTATAATTTACTAATATTTTTTTCCACCAAAGAAATGGATATAAATCTAGTTAGGTGAATAAACGACAGCAAATTCACATCAAGATTTGATATATGGTATTAGAGCCACAAGATTTTTTTTTTTATCTTCTTGTTTCTCTTCTTTCGTTGGTGTGCCTCCAACTTTTGATTAAAGATGGTTGGAGATAACAAAAATGACATTGAGTAATGTATGCTTCTGCTGATCCAGGTCAAGTAATTTGTTATGTGTTGTTGAATAGTGAAAAATTGATGCGCAACGCATTAAAAGCAAAAAATAAACTCGGTTGATTGATAGAAAAATAACAAAATCTTGGGAAGGTTTGTACAGTTGATGTAAGATTGAATATCAATCTTACAAGCGCTATGATCGTGATTCGCAAGATCGAGAATCTTTTTTGGATTAAGCGGGCAAAGGAACTAAAAAGAAGGAGTTTTGATCGAATCACATGATCAAGGTGAACGAAGAGAGTTTAGATCTCTCAAACTAGCATGGTCGTGGCTTCAATAAAAATGAAGTTAATCACACACATAGTTTCTAAAAAGCAACAAAAATATTCAAAGAAAATACTTTAAAGAAAATACTATGTATTCAAATTTTATTTCAATGTTGGTCTCTGTATATAATGAGCTCGTGGTGAGCTTATATATTGCTCATAGCAACGGTCCTAAGTGTAAAAAGAGAAAAAGAAATCATACATTTAAATCATATGATCGTTGGCCATCTAGTTTGGTCAACAAAAAAGTGTAGATTCTTGGATTTTGAGAGCTTGGGAGCGAATGCAAGGTGTCCAGATATATTCTCAATGCATTGGAAAGTCTTCAATACATGTCCACGTTGTAAGGAATAGAGATGTTGCAATAATGAACACATTAAATGCACTTTGGTCCATATATGGCAAGTATTGGAGAAAAGGGATCCGACTTATTCTATGGTAGCTGATGCATAGTAGGTTGATTTTGGGCTTTCTCATGGCCTTAATAATCTCTTCTGGGCGCTATGTTTTTGTTTGCAAGTGATTAAACCAGTTGGTCATTTCACTTGTTATAAACAACTATAATCGGTTCATTTGAAAGCACGGATTGATCCGCCTAGTCCATGACGTATTTGGACTCTAGAAGTGCTTAAAGGAGATCCTATAAGTACCACAAAAGTCTCATGGTCTCCAAAAAAATGTTTGGAGACTTTCATATAACGAAAGTTCCAAATATGGTAAGTTTCATCAATAACAACTTGATAGAATGGTGCATGACTTGCATTCGGTATGGTTTGAGGTGAGATCTATTTCGCCACGTATTTTCTGTGAGTCAGAGTTGTAGTCCTGGTTTGGTATTGGTTGGGTGCTTCTTGTTTGGGCTTAAATTCACTAAGATACACCCTTTTCACGTGTTTAGCCGTCTTGGTGTTCCTCGGGTCGGCCAGAATGGCTAGTTGGCAAGGGGTTGGGCCGATGACCGCATCAACAGTCATCTAAAACGATTGAGCGAAAAAGCGTTTCAACTTTGGAATGGACTTCATGATCAATTTTCAGTTGGGAATGATCCAAGAATTCATGAACTAAAGGCAAAAAGAGTGCATGTAAGCAAGATCGCTTAAGTGTGCAAAATTATTTTGGTTGTTTGAAGTTAATATGGGATGATCTCGATGAGTATGAACATGCACCACAATGTTGCTGTGGAAACATAGAGTGCGGTGTGGTTAAAAGTTTTACTGCAAAGAGAGATCGATCGAGAGCAGTCTTGATACATCTCATTTTAGAACCATTCGTTCTAATATACTAAATATGTAACTTTCACCATCACTTAATACAACATTTTCTATTGTTATTCAAGAAAAACGCTGTTAATATGTTACTTCTGTTTTTGAACCAAAAACTGATATGGTTAGATTCTCAATTCAGGTTTTTCTGTATGGACAATTTGGTAGTCAAGATAAATCAACAATCACATATTCTTATTGTGGCAAAACAGGCCAGGCCGAAGATAATTTAAAACCGCCCAATTTTGAACTTTTGGTGAACTTTTTATGAAACCATAAACTTTTTAAATACTATTCTGTAATTCATGAACTTTTAGTGAATGAATACTAAAAGTTTCTACAGTTTTATTTTATTTTATATACCAGTATTTTTGATAATTGCATCAAAGAGAATATTTCATGTCCCTTTTTGTTTTAATATTTTCTTCGATATATTGCATCTGAAAGAAGTCCGTCTGGGTTACACCATTATAACCAGACAAAACCAAAAACAAATGCTTAAGAAAATTAAACATGAAATAATCCAAAGTAAGTTGTATGAAATCGTTGTAGGCTTGTTGCTTTGAAATAATCTAAGGAATTGTTGGATGTCTTTCACGAGGTCTTAAGGTTATCTTGACATAGACGAGTGAAGTCTGGCGTTTCTCTCTTTCCAAATTGCATAAACTGAAGTTTGAAAGGCCAACTTTAGAATAAGAGAGATGCTTTTATCTCTCGACGGGTGACACATCCAAATGCATCAACCCTCAAAACCTGAAGGAGGTGATAATTGATCTCTAGAATAGAAGAAAGACCATAACTCCGCATTGAATACACAGTCGAAAAGAAGATGTTGCTTTGATTCTTCGTGGCTGCTACACAACATACAACCTAGTGGAACTCCTAATCTCCAATGATGTGATCCTGATGAGGATCAAGTCCCTGATCAACTCTAAATGGTTGTGGAAGAGTGGATGAATGGATTAAAATTGCAGAATGGATGAAACGATGGTGTAACTTGCGGATGTGTGAGCTCTTAAGTGGATGGATCCGAGAACAAGGGGGAAATGGATGATACTTTTCAAGGATGGTGGAAAATCTTTGGACTATCTACTTGCTTTGTGTGAATGACAGAGGCTAGACACGTTGGATAAGGGGTGAATCGAATTGAAAATTACAAGGGTGATGAAGATCCCTTAGACTTTCGGCTCTTGAGAGTAATGAGAAAGTGTTCTAAAATTCCTTATTCAAGAGGATGATCAAACGAGTTTAAAAAAGAGATTTGCTATTAAAATGTTTGATAATTCATAAAGAAAGATACAAGAGAGTACTTATAATAGTCTAGAAAATTGAAAATAACTCCTAAAATTCTACCAAAATATTAAAGAAAATACTTAGGGAATTACAAAAACAACTAAGACAGACTAAGAAGTAAATAATGTTTTGACTTGATTCTTCTTTCTCTTATTTCGTGGATGATGAGATAGAATGGGCCTTGATTCACCAAGAAGTTGTGGTAAAGTACCTTGGGCTTGCCTCATTAAAACCTATCTTAGAAAATCCATTGGGAAAAAACTAAGAATGGGGAAAAAGAGTACAATCCAATGCACCTTTCTTGGTGAGGTTTAGGTGGCTTGAATCACAACCAATGTGGTTGGATTAGCACACACTAATCTAGTCTGAATGGTGTTGATAAGGTGTTGTAGTGTTGTCTTAAGTTTGGCATGCTTGGATCGTGTAATGGGGCCACTGAAGACTTATAGGCTTTCATCTCCAATATCCACGGGTTCTAATTGCTCCTTAGCATCTTTAGTGGCTTATTCCTCCTCTGGTTCAAGGTGCTCCTTAGATTTTTGTTCCTTGCTGGCCATGCTCACATCATCCTTCCCCAGTTGAGAAGGACCTCAGATCTATTTCATCTACAAAATATGGAACCAAATCAGTAAGATTAAAGCTTGAACTCACTTGGTACTTACCTTGAAGATCCAGCAGGTAGGCATTGTCATTGATATTCTTGATGATTTTGAATGGGCCATCAATTCTAGGCATTAGTTTAGATTTTCTTTCACTCGGAAATCTATCTTTTCACAAATGGATCCACACCAAGTCGCCTTCTTCAAATGCTAACTCCTTTCGGCCTTTATTGGCTTGTGGAGCATACATCTTAGTCTTATTTTCAATACTGAGCCGAGCCTTCTCATGAATTTTGTTAACCAACTCAGCCTTTTTCTTTCCATCAAGACTTGTCCTTTCACTCAAAGTTAAATGCATTACATCCAAAGGTGAGATAGAATTGAACCCGTAAACAATTTCGAATGGTGAGTACTTAGAAACAATATGCCTAGCATGATTATATGCGAATTCAACATGAGGCAAGCATTCTTCCCAAGTCCTAAGATTCTTTTCAATCAAAGCTCTTAACAAAGTAGACAAGGTTCTATTAACTACTTCAGTTTGACCATCCGATTGCGGGTGACAAGTTGTGGAGAAACAAAGCTTAGTTCCTAGCTTAAACCAAAGTGTTTTCCAAAAGTAACTAAGGAACTTAGTGTTTCTATCTGATACTATGATACTAGGCATGCCATGAAGTCTAACTATCTCCTTAAAAAATAATCTGGCAATGTTAACGACATCATCCGTCTTATGACAAGGAATAAAGTGAGCCATTTTGGAAAACCTATCAACTACAACAAACACAGAATCCTTTCCAGTCTTAGTTCTAAGCAATCCAACAACAAAATCCATAGAAATATCATGCCAAGGGTGCAAAGATATAGGAAGAGGAATATACAAACCGTGTTTTTGGATTGTGGATTTGGTTTGCTTGCAAGTTACACATCTTTGGCAAGGTTTCTCAATATCACTCCTCATGTGTGGCCAAAAAAGTGTTCTTGCAATACATTTAATATTTTTGCCATGCCAAAGTGACCCATAAGACCACCTGAATGTACTTCCTTAACAAACAAGTCCTGCAAAGAGGAGTTAGGTACACATAACCGATTATCATAAAACAAGAAGCCTTCACTCTTAAAGTATTTTCCAGTACCAAAATTATCACAATAATCATAAATATTCTTAAAATCAGCATCAGTAGCATATAACTCTTTGATTTGCTCAAACCCTAGCAGTTTAACTTCTAAAGAGTTCAAGAGCACATACCTCCGAGAAAAAGCATCGGCTACTACATTCTCTTTACCTTTCTTGTATTTGATCACATACGGGAAGTTCTCAATGAATTCGACCCGCCTAGCATGTCTTTTTTTCAGTTTTTGTTACCCTTTGAGATGTTTGAGTGATTCATGGTCGGTATGGATGACAAACTCCTTGGGCCAAAGATAATATTGCCATGTTTGCAAGGCCCTCACAAGCGCATATAGTTATTTGTCATAGGTTGGGTAATTGAGTGTGTCCCCTCCAAGTTTCTCACTAAAGTAGGCTATGGGCTTCTTTTCGTGCATAAGAACATCTTCAATACCAACTCCTGAGGCATCACATTCAATTTCAAAAGTTTTATCAAAATTAGGAAGAGATAGCACCGGGGAGTGTGTGAGCTTGTCTTTCAAGGTTTGGAATGCCTGCTCTTGCGCCTGCTCCCACTTAAATCCCACATTCTTTTTGATAACCTCAGTGAGTGGAGCTGCTATAGTGCTAAAGTCCATGACAAATCTTCGGTAAAACCCAGCTAGGCCATGGAAGCTACTTATTTCCCCAACATTCTTTGGACTCGGCCACTCCTTAATCGCTTTTATCTTTTCCTCATCAACCTTAATACCATCTGTACTCACAACAAAACCTAAGAATACAAGGTTATCTGTTCCAAAAGTACATTTATTAAGATTGGCAGACAAGGTGTCCTTTTTAAGCATTCAAAAACCTTTCTAAGGTGTTCTACATGATCATGTAAGGTTCGGCTAAAAACTAGAATGTCATCAAAGTATACTACCACAAAATGACCTATGAATTCCTTAAGGATATGGTTCATCAATCTCATGAAGGTACTAGGTGCATTTGTCAAGCCAAAACGCATTACTAACCATTTATATAAATCTTGTTTAGTTTTAAATGCAGTTTTCCACTCATCACCTTCTTTCATCCTAATTTGGTGATAACCACTCTTAAGATCTACCTTAGAGAAGATGCTAGAACCATGCAATTCATCTAAAATATCATCTAATCTAGGTATATGATGACGATACTTTACAGTGATATTGTTGATGACTCTATAATCAACACACATTCTCCAGGTTCCATCTTTTTTGGGACAAGCAAAACAGGTACAACACACGGGCTCATATTTTCGCGGATATGTCCTTTCTCCATGAGTTCAGGGACTTGCTGTTGAAGCTCCTTGGTCTCCAAGGGGTTGGTTACGTAGGCTGGCTTTTTGGGAAGAGATGCTCCTAGTAGAAAGTCAATTTGGTGTTCAATTCCTCGGATTGGTGGTAAGCCTTGTGGTTGCTCTTCTAGAAACACATCTTTAAATTCCTGCAAAAGACGTTCTAGGAATGTCCTGCATAGATTGGTTAGTATGAAAGCATTCTTTAAGCACAAAGAGTAAATATGGTAAGTTACTCCCTGGATTGGACTTAATTATAAGATTAGTTGGTTGTTTGGCTGGTGGTTTGGTTTGCGGTTTGGCGGTGCCGTTGGCATGGGGTTTGCTTTTGGGTTCAGATTGAGTTTTGTTTTTTTTAAAGCTATCTGATTTAAATGAACTTCTTGTGGGGATAAAGGTACTAAAATATGTTTCTTTCTCTTAAACTCAAATGAGTACCTATTACTAAACCCATCATGAATAACCCTTCTATATGATTGCCAAGGTCTACCTAACAAGATGTGACCAACATCCATGGGTAAAACATCACACAAAACCTCATCTTCATATTTGCCTATGGACAAAGGAACTAGGACCTGGTTCTCTACTTCTAGCTCATCCTCATCATTAATCCATTGCAACTTATAGGGTTTAGACCTCTTAATAATCTCAAGTCCTAACTTCTCTACCATAATCTCACTAGCTACATTGGTACAGCTACCTTTATCTATCACTAAGCTACAAACCTTACTCTTAACTAGACAGCGAGTGTGGAATAGATTCTATCTTTGCTCATTCTTTTCTGTCCTAGTTTGTAAGTTTAGAGTTCTTCTAGTGACTAAGAGTTCTCCAGCATGGGGTATGTCTACATTTTTTTCCCAAGGACTCAACATCCGAATTGTCATCCTCTGATTCTACCTCACCATTAGCCCTAATAACTATGGTTCTCTTATTGGTACATTCCCTAGAGTAGTGACCAAAACCCTTACACTTAAAATACTGAATTTCCCTAGTTTTGGTCATTCCCTTAAGTTTCGAATCTTCTACCTTAGGTTTAGTGAAAGGCTTGTAATCTTTGCTAGACTTATCCTCCTTAGATTGGCTAAAAATAGTAGAACTAAATCCAGGTTTAGGGTTTTTCCTCTTAAGTTATTTTTCGAACATGATAGTCTTATGGAGAAGTTTTTTTATTTCGACATAATGGTGAACCTCTAGCCTATCTATGATTTCCCTATAAAGGCCACCCATAAACCTAGCCATAGTGGCTTCACTATCCTCTTGAACATCAGCCTCTAAGCAATAAGGTTTCTATCTGCTTAAAGTACTCCTCTACGGTTCTAGATCCTTGAGATAGGCTTCTAAGTTTAAAGTGAAGTTCCCTATGGTAGTGGCTAGGTATTGATGAGGACATCAGGTCGTACATCCAGCCAGGAGACCAGACTGGCCGACCAGGAAGCTTGCCCGAGACAGCAGGACCATCTGGCGCGCCTGCCGGACCAGACAGTACCGCCGGAGCCTCGACCTATAGGACCAGATCGGTCAACATCGCTGGCGGAGAGGCCCAAGCTTCCGGCACACTTGGTGGGGACGTGAATGACACCGCCGGTCCCCCTGATGACACCGCCGACTCCGGGATCAACTTGGCCGGTCCTAAAGTCATTCCGGCCAGTACCACGCACAATCCAGCCGGTACAGGCCATCCAGCCGAGTACACGTGCACTTCCACTTCTACACAAGAGGATTCGGACCAAATGAGCTACCAGCTCCAGGACATGCACTTAGAGGAAGTCTCAACACCAGTGGTACCTCAAGGAGCAATGACAAGAAGCAGATCAAGGGCGCTCTTCCACAAATTCAGCTTATGGGTCGACAAGCTTCTAGAAGAAGATCGACTAAGGACAATGGGCCAAAAATACAAGGAAGAGTCCAATAGCTTCTCAACAACACAAGGGACATCAGAGACTTGGGCTTTAGTAGCAAGAGAGGTCAAGGCCCAGAGATTTGTAACCCTACTCCAAGTCGAAGACTAGGAGCAAGGCGCGTGCATGCCACAAAGACGGCCACCTTCCATTTCTTGGCCGTGAGGTGGGTTAAGGTAAGTTTACATTCGAATATATGCCTCTTTCTGTTTTGTAGGGTAGGATCTAGTTGCTTTACATTTTTGAGTCAAGAACATTTTAGGAATAGGTCCTTTTTCGGTTATGCACTTTTGTATCTTTTCCTTTTGTGCATTTTTGTAAACTTTCCTTTTTCTTTATTTGTGTCGACCCTAGAAGGGCAAGCTGTCGAGCATATTAATAAGGCTCCTTCCAGCATTGTAGTTCGACAACCTTTTTGATATTAATAAAGTAGAACTTTTTCCTACAAGCTTTCTCTTGAAAGAGACTTGTGCGCTTAGAACCTAGTTGAGACCAGCCCTCCTAGCTCTAAGTTTGTGATTTATCACGAGGTTCATCACCCCTCGTGTGGTTCACTTCACCCTTCCATCTTTTACCAACCAGAAAACCCCCATCCAGAAGCCTAAGGTTGAGTTTCTCACCTAATCTTCTACAAACAGCCCACACGCATACATCCTTGAATCAAGGCTTGTATCATTTTGGTATTAGAGCTTAAAGCTCCTAAACCAGGTTGTTTCTATCCTTTTGCTTGTCTTATTTCTAGTTCTTGCATTAGTTTAAGTCGTATTCAAGAAAAATAAAAAAATAACATTAAACTCCAAACCGAGTGCATCTAGCCTCCTACGTGTATCACTAGGGTTTAGATTCACTTTTGCATTATCTTTCACGTTTTCCTTTTTGTTTAATTCATATTTTCATTAATTTTAAGTTAAATTAAAAAGAAAAAGAAAAGAAAAGAAAAAGGAAAGAAAAGAGAATAGGAAAATACCCAAGATATTTCGAATTGGACAGCTAGCACAAGTTGTCTAGGAAGTTTCCTTTTTCTTGTAGTCGAATTTCCTTTCCTTAAGATTTTTCCTTTTTGCATTTTTTTCAACCCCATATAAAAAGAAAACCCTCCTAATAATTTAGGAGCACCCTAATTATCTTCTTTCTTTGTAGCACACCATGGGAGAAGAGAATAGAGACGCAGCTGAAGCCATGATGGCCATGTTCACCACACTCCAAACGCAACTCGTATCCATAGGCGAGAGGTTGGAGCACGTGGAGAGACCAGTAAGATTCCAGGCCATAAGGCACGTGAGAGCTGAGCAAGACCGTCCTGAGGGTCCTGAGTACCTTAGGACACGTCACGAACAGGAGGAACCCCAGCCAGAAGGAGATGAGGACACGCAACCTCATAACTATCACCATAGGCCGAGAGGACCTCCACGGCAACCAGAGGCAGAAGATGATGGCTTTGAGCCATATGGTCTTCACCAGAGACCCAGAATGCCTCCTAGACGTCATGAGGATGGAGATGAACACACCTACAACCGGGTAATTCATCCTGATGTTAAACTAACTCCTCCAAGTTTTGCAGGAAAAGTAGACCCCGAGGCTTACCTAGATTGGGAGAAGCGAATGGATCATATCTTTGATCACTACAACCAACCAGGACCTAGGAGAGTCTCAATGGCAGTAGCACAACTCATGGACAATGCCCTCATCTGGTGGGATCGTGAGGTATCTGACAGAAGGAGGAAGAGAATGAGACCCGTAGACTCATGGGTCGACATGAAAGACCTCATGCGACAAAGGTTTGTTCCACCTTACTTTCATAGAGATTTGCAACGTCGTTTTTGTACTCTTAAGCAGGGTACCAGATCAGTAGAAGAGTACTATGAAGAGTTCGAGAAGTTAAGGAACAGATTGGAGCTCAATGATGATGAAGAAGCGTTGATGGCACAATTCTTGGATGGACTCCAAGAAAGGATCAGCTGCAAGGTGGAAAGGCAAATCTACAACGACTTCAAGGACTTGTTCCACCTATCTGTGCAAGCTGAGCAGCACATCAAACGTAAGAGCCAAGACATCCGCAGCAAGCCTAAGACACCTTGGGCACCAAGCAACATGCCTAAGACCGTGGACAAAGGCAAAAGCGTAGAGATCGAGTCAAGGTTCAAGAGCAAGCCTCCTGAACCCACCCGTGACCAGAGAGAGCTTGGTAAGTCTTCTAACCCTCAAAGATCACGTGACATAACTTGTTTCAAGTGCAGGGGACGTGGACACATCTCAAGAGAGTGCCCAAACAACCAAGTCATGCTGATTACAGAGGCAGGAGAGTATGAGTCCCAAGATGAAGAGGACTATGAGCCAGAAGGAGAGTATGGTGACATTGAGTACCCTGATGTGGGGGAAGTGCTGGTCACTTGACGTATCCTCAGTGCAATGGTGGATCCTTCAGAGACCATCCAGAGGGAGAACATCTTCCACAGCCGTTGCACCATCAAAGGAAAGGTATGTAACCTCATCATAGATGGTGGTTCTTGCACTAACGTTGCTAGTGCGTATATGGTTGATAAACTAGGTCTAGAGAGGACACGGCATCCTCGACCATATAGACTGAGATGGCTCGATGACAAAGTAGAGCTCAAGATTCATGAGCAAGTCATTGTGCCATTCAGTGTGGGCAAGTATCAAGACCAAGTCGTGTGCGACGTGGTGCCCATGCAAGCCGGCCATCTTCTACTAGGAAGACCATGGCAGTTTGACAAAGAGACCATGCATGATGGCAGAACCAATCTCTACACCTTCGTGCATGACAAGAGAAAGGTCAACCTAGCTCCTATTACACCTGCCCAAGTACATGAGCTACAACTCCAAATGAGTAAGGAAAAAAAACTTACCAAATCTAATTTTCTTATTCAACCAAGCCATGTCCAGAGAGCTTTAGCCTCGAAGGATTTAATGTTACTAATGGTTTTCAAGGAAGTGTTGAGTATAGAACAGGGACAGGTAGAGCTACCTCATGAAGTAGCAACTCTCCTCAACAAATTCCAGGATGTATTTCCAGAGGAGATACCAGCAGGCTTGCCTCCTTTACGTGGCATAGAACACCAGATTGATCTAGTTCCCGGAGCAGCCCTGCCCAACCGGCCAGCCTACCGGATGAGTCCAGAAGAGTCCAAGGAGCTTGAGAAGCAAGTCAAGGAGCTCCTGGAGAAAGGATATGTTCGAGAGAGCCTCAGTCCATGTGCTGTACCAGTGCTACTAGTGCCCAAGAAGGATGGGACTTGGCGCATGTGCGTGGACTGCCGAGCAATCAACAACATCACAGTCAAGTATAGGCATCCAATACCACGACTGGATGACATGCTAGATGAGCTGAGTGGAGCCACGGTCTTCTCCAAGATAGACCTCAAAATTGGATACCACCAGGTAAGAATGAAGGAAGGTGATGAGTGGAAGACTGCTTTCAAGACAAAGCAAGGGCTCTACGAGTGGACAATCATGCCATTTGGCTTGACTAATGCCCCAAGCACCTTCATGCGCCTTATGAACCAAGTTCTTAGGGCGTACATCAGTAAGTTCGTAGTAGTTTACTTTGATGACATTTTGGTTTATAGTAAGTGCCTATGGGAACACCTCACACATCTTGAGATGGTACTTAAAACCCTTCGACAAGAAGAGCTTTATGCCAATCTCAAGAAGTGCACCTTTTGTACTGATAAGCTTGTCTTTTTAGGTTTTGTTGTGAGTTCACGGGGCCTACAGATTGATGAAGAGAAGATTCGAGCCATACAAGAATGGCCAACACCAGGAAACATCAGCCAAGTGAGGAGCTTCCACGGACTGGCCAGCTTCTATAGGAGATTCGTGCCCAACTTCAGCAGTATTGCCTCACCACTGACGGCAGTAGTGAAGAAGACCGTGGGATTCAGCTGGGGAGAAGCTCAGGAGAAGGCATTCCAGGCCTTGAAGGACAGCCTTACACATGCACCAGTGCTAGTCCTCCCCGACTTCAACAAGACGTTTGAAGTAGAGTGTGATGCCTCTGGAATAGGCATAGGAGCAGTGCTAACCCAAGGAGGGAGACCAGTGGCATACTTCAGTGAGAAGCTAGGTGGTGCCTCACTGAACTACCCCACTTATGACAAGGAGCTTTATGCCCTTGTCCGAGCATAGGAGACTTGGCAGCATTACTTGCTGTCCAAGGAGTTTGTGATCCACACTGATCACGAGACTCTCAAACACCTCAGAGGGCAAACCAATCTCAAGAGGAGACATGCCAGATGGATGGAGTTCATAGAGACCTTCCCGTACGTCATCAAGTACAAGAAGGGCAAAGACAATGTGGTAGCCGATGCACTATCAAGGAGGTTTGCCTTGATATCAACCATGGAGGCAAAGGTCCTAGGATTCGAGCACATCAAGGACATATACAAGGATGATCCTGACTTTGCTGAGAGCTACAAGGAGTGTGGCACAGGGAGTAATGGCAAGTTCTACATCCATGAGGGATTCTTGTTCCGAGAAAGAAGGTTGTGCATACCACAAGGATCATTAAGGGAGCTTATCATCCGAGAAGCTCATGGAGGAGGACTCATGGGCCACTTTGGTGTCGACAAGACTCTAGCAGTAGTCAAGGAGGACTTCTACTGGCCACACATCAAGAGGACAGTAGAAGCTCATTGTGCAAGATGCATCACTTGCAAGAAGGCAAAGTCCCGAGTTCAACCTCATGGGTTGTATCTCCCACTGCCCATACCCACACATCCATGGGTGGACATCTCAATGGATTTTGTTCTAGGTCTGCCCAAGATCAACCACAAAGATGCAATCTTTGTAGTGGTGGACAAATTCTCCAAGATGGCACACTTCATCCCATGTGCCAATGTCAATAATGCCACGCAAATAGCTGAGCTGTTCTTCAGGGAGATAGTACGGCTTCATGGAGTGCCAAGGACCATCGTATCAGACAGGGACACCAAGTTCCTCAGCCATTTCTGGAGGACCCTTTGGAGAAAGTTAGGCACGAAGCTACTCTTCTCTACCACTTGCCATCCTCAAACCGATGGCCAAACTGAAGTTGTCAACAGGACCCTATCAACTCTTCTGAGAACAACACTAGGGAAGAACCTAAAGACTTGGGTGGAGTGCCTGCCATTCATTGAGTTCGCCTACAACCGAGCCGTGCACTTAGCAACCAAGAAGACCCCATTTGAAGTGGTATACGGCTTCAACCCCCTCACCCCATTGGAGCAAACACCACTGCCACCAGCTGAGATGACCAACCTCAACGGAGCATCCAAAGCAGAGTTCATAAGGAGGTTACACCAGAAGGTAGCAGAGAACTTGAAGAAGAGGACCGGACAGTACGTGACTCATGCCAACAAAGGAAGAAAGGAGGTGATTTTTCAACCAGGCGATTGGGTGTGGCTACACCTACGGCAGGAGAGGTTCCCAAACCTAAGGAGTTCCAAGCTAGCACCAAGACGAGATGGACCATTCAGAGTGCTCGAGAGGATCAACAACAACGCCTACCGGATCGAGCTGCCAGGTGAGTTTAATGTGTCCAATACGTTCAATGTTACTGACTTGGCCCCTTTCCATGCAGATGATCCAGTTTTGAGGACAAAACCTACTGAAGAGGGAGGGAATGATGAGGACATCAGGTCGTACATCCAGCCAGGAGACCAAACTGGCCGACCAGGAAGCTTGCCCGAGACAGCAAGACCATCTGGCGCGCCTGCCGGACCAGACAGTACCGCCGGACCCTCGACCTATAGGACCAGACCGGTCAACATTGCCGGCGGAGAGGCCCAAGCTTTCGGCACACTTGGTGGGGGCGTGAATGACACCGCCGGTCCCCCTGATGACACCGCCGACTCCGGGATCAACTTGGCCGGTCCTAAAGTCATTCCGGCCAGTACCACGCACAATCCAGCCGGTACAGGCCATCCAGCCGAGTACACGTGCACTTCCACTTCTACACAAGAGGATTCAGACCAAATGAGCTAGCAGATCCAGGACATGCACTTAGAGGAAGTCTCAACACCAGTGGTACCTCAAGGAGCAATGACAAGAAGCAGATCAAGGGCGCTCTTCCACAAATTCAGCTTATGGGTCGACAAGCTTCTAGAAGAAGATCGACTAAGGACAATGGGCCAAAAATACAAGGAAGAGTCCAATAGCTTCTCAACAACACAAGGGACATCAGAGACTTGGGCTTTAGTAGCAAGAGAGGTCAAGGCCCAGAGATTTGTAACCCTACTCCAAGTCGAAGACTAGGAGCAAGGCGCGTGCATGCCACAAGGACGGCCACCTTCCATTTCTTGGCCGTGAGGTGGGTTAAGGTAAGTTTACATTCGAATATATGCCTCTTTCTGTTTTGTAGGGTAGGATCTAGTTGCTTTACATTTTTGAGTCAAGAACATTTTAGGAATAGGTCCTTTTTCGGTTATGCACTTTTGTATCTTTTCCTTTTGTGCACTTTTGTAAACTTTCCTTTTCTTTATTTGTGTCGACCCTAGAAGGTCAAGCTGTCGAGCATATTAATAAGGCTCCTTCCAGCATTGTAGTTCGACAACCTTTTTGATATTAATAAAGTAGAACTTTTTCCTACAAGCTTTCTCTTGAAAGAGACTTGTGCGCTTAGAACCTAGTTGAGACCAACCCTCCTAGCTCTAAGTTTGTGATTTATCGCGAGTTTCATCACCCCTCGTGTGGTTCACTTCACCCTTCCATCTTTTACCAACCAGAAAACCCCCATCCAGAAGCCTAAGGTTGAGTTTCTCACCTAATCTTCTACAAACAGCCCACGCGCATACATCCTTGAATCAAGGCTTGTATCAGGTATAAACTTTTTTCTCATGATTATTTTCATCTGGTTCCATGAATCTATAGGCAAATCATCCCTTCTCCTATAAATATCTAATTGATCCCACCAACTTAAGGCATAATCTTTAAAAGCGGTTGGTGCTATTCTAACCTTAGTATCTTGAGTGTATTCCCTACAATCAAATAATATTTCTATCTTCTTTTCCCACTCTAGATACTCCTCATGGTCATTGGTTCCATGCAAAGAGGGAATCTTGATTTTAAGGCCAGCCAAAGGATCGCGAGGATTGGGTTGGTTATTCCTATGCGGTTGGTCGTCTCTTGGCCGCCTTCTCCTAGGGTGTTGTGACCTAGATGAGTGACTGTAGTATTGCTCAGTATCCCAAGGTGGGTGGTTTATCCTAAGTCGGTCATTGATGGATCTTTCTATTTCAGCTCTCATGTTTGCCATACTTTCATCCATCATGGCTTTAAAGGAATCAAGGAGTTGTTTGTTGTAGTTTGAGGATTTTTCTCCATTATTTCTGGTTCCTACCATGGTACCTGACAAATTCAGACAACTAAGCAAGTAAAAGATTCAAAGTAAAACACAGAAACTGACACAACAATTCGCTGAAACAAAGACACAAGAACAAAGACAAACCCTAGCAAAGCATGTTCTAGACCCTTTGAACTCATGTTTTGAAATGGGTGAGTCTAACAACTTTAGATTCGTTTTGAAACGTTTTTAATTGGTATTCCTAGTTCTATTAAGTCTTAGAAAAGTTTCATTCAGGTTTTAATCTCTAAAATATTCAAACAAAAGGTGATAAACTCGGATTAACAAAATAGTTTCTTACAATCTCAACGGTGCCGATTGGGTGTCTCACAAGTTTTGTCCTTTAGAAATTGTTTCTAAACTATTTTCAAGTTAATTTCCTGGTTCTTCAAAGATATAAGATCAAGTTTAAACAAGAAACAAACCCAGAAATATTTTAAAACAAATTGCAAAAAGAAGGCGAAAGGTTACAAAACGTTTTTGCAAGAATACGAAATGGTGCAAACGGGTTTGTAGAGATACAACCTGGTTTGGAGTGGTGTCTGATACCACTTGATGTGATCCTGATGAGGATCAAAACCTTGATCAACTCCAAATGGTTGTGGAAGAGTGGATGAATGGATTAAATGTGCGGAATGGATGAAACGATGGTGTAACTTGTGGATATGTGAGCTCTTAAGTGGATATATCCGAGAATAAGGGGAAATAGATGATAATTCTCAAGGATGGTGGAAAATTCTTGGACTATCTGCTTTCTCTATGTGAATGACAAAGGCCAGGCACATTGGACAAGGGGTGAATGAATTGAAACTTGCAAGGGTGATGAAGATCTCTTAGACTTTCGGCTCTTGAGAGGAATGAGAAAGTGTTCTAATATTCCTTATTCAAGAGGATAAACAAACGAGTTTAAGAAGGAAATTTGCCAGTAAATGTTTTGATGATTCATAAATAAGGATACAAGAGAGTACTTATAGTAGTATAGGAAACTGAAAATGACTCCTAAAATTCTACCAAAACGTTAAAAAAATACTTAGGGAATTACAAAGACAACTAAGACAAAAACTAAGAAGTAAATAATGTTTTGACTTGATTCTTCCTTCTCTTATGTCGTGGATGATGAGATAGAATGGGCCATGATTCACCAAGAGGCTGTGGAAAAGCACCTTGGGCTTGCCTCATTAAAAATCTATCTTAGAAAACCCATTGGGACAAAACTAATAATAGAGAAAAAGAGTACAATCCAAGGAACCTCTCTTGGTGAAGTTTAGGTGGCATGAATCACAACCAATATGGTTGGATTAGAACACACTAAACTGGCCTGAATGGTGTTGAGAAGGTGTTGTAGTGTTGTCTTAAGTTTGGCCTGCTTGGATCGAGTAATGGGGTCATTGAAGATTTGTAGGCTTTCATCTCCAATATCCGCGGGTTCTAGCTGCTCCCTAGCATCTTTAGTGGCTTTTTCCTCCTCTGGTTCAAGTTGTTCCTTAGGTTTTGGTTCCTTGCTGGCCATACTTATTGACATAGGAAAATCAAATAAGACCTATCTTGACCTACAAGGCAAGTGTGAGCACGAAAATTCAGTTTGAATAACAAGGGAAATGAAAAAAAGGAGGGAGTTATTATTAACCACATGGTTAAAATGGTTAAATAGCTACTTTGGGAGAAGAATCAAGGTGTCCATGCTGCACACAGTCTTGGCAACCACACCAAACAGTCATGCCTGCTGCACACAGTCTTGGTAACCACACCAAACAGTCATGCCTGCTGCACACAGTCTTGGTAACCACACCAAACAGTCATGCCTGCTGTCTCCTCTCTTCTCATTGGTTGTTGACAGGCTCCTCCTCTATTCAAACTCATCCACAAGTTTGAATTCGTTTTCTTTTGTGTTCACATTGTAAATCCTCTATAAAAGGGCTGTAAAGACTCAATGTATAATATACTCTTAGGGGATTCTTCTCCATAAGTCTAAGTCATTTCTCATTTTCTCATACTTCTCTTTGAGTTTTCAGATTCAATTCTTCACATTTCTCCTCTATAATCTCAATATTCTTTCATGGTATCAGAGCATAAGATCATTCTCTTATCTTTTCTACTCAAATCTCTCAGTTTCTAATCTAAAATTCTGTCAAAAATCTCTCAGTCTTTAGACTAAAAACTCACGGTTTCATTCAACCATAAAAGCTGCTTCCTTTGAGCTCTTCAAAGCCTAACAATGGAGGATACAGTTCAAATTAGTTCCAGCCTGAAACCTACGGTGATAGCAGTAGTTCTCAAAGGCTTGAACTACACATTATGGTCAAGAACCATCAAGACAGCCATTTGTGGCAAAGGACTTTGGAATCACATCTTGGAGGATAATACTCCATCTATAGATGATCCAAAGGAGAAGAAGGATGAGGCAACAAGAAAAGAAGAAGCTAGGTGGTTCCAAGAAGATCAATCAGTCCTTGGATTCCTCCAAAATTCATTGGACCCATCCATTCTTGAAGCTTATTCACATTGTGAAACTGCCAAGTCTCTTTGGGACACTCTCAAGAGGGTGTATGGGGATGTTTCAAACCTCAGCCGTGTGTATGAGGTTAAGAAGGCTCTCAATGATCTACACCAAGAGGATATGGAGTTCACAAAATTCCTGGGCAAGTTCCAGTCAACATGGTCCGAGCTTGACATGTTGAGACCAAGTTCTATGGATCCAAAGGTGCTTAATGAAAGGAAGGAACAAGACAAGATATTTGGGCTCCTTCTCAACCTAAATCCAGCCTTTAAGGATGTGATTAAGTCCATCCTGAGAGAGCCAAAACTCCCTGATTTCGAAGAGGTGTGCTCACGGATTCAAAAGGAGCAAGGCAACATTGGTTTGTTTGGTGGTAAAGGAGAACTAGTCATGGCCAACAAAAGCGTGTTTAAGCAAGAGGATAGGAAGAGTGTAATGTGTGAGCATTGTAAGAGGAATGGCCACATCAAGGACAAGTGCTGGATACTTCATCCTCATCTCAAGCCAAACCGGTTCAAGGATTCAAAGGCTAACATCTCTCAAATGGTTGCGACTGAACCGGCAAGTTCATCCAACCAAGGAGGGGAGCTAGCTATGAATGTATCCATGGAGTATGTTAAGAAGAGTGACTTGGAGGATCTCATCAAGGCCTATGCCTCAAAACTCTCCGGTATCACACTCTACTCCCATAAATCGCTTGATAAACCAGATCATAAGTTGGTAGTGGATTCAGGTGCTTCTCACCATATGATTAGCAATGCTAGGTTGTTAAAGAACATTGAACCATGTCTAGGACAAGTAACTATAGCTGATGGTAAGGGTATTCCAATTGAAGGAACCGGAAAATTAAGACTATTTGACAAAGAAACTAATGCATTCTTTGTACCTAAATTTAAGTCTAATCTAGTTTCTGTCAAAAGGGCTACTAAAGACCTCAATTGCAATGTTACATTTGGGCCTAACAATGTTTACTTTCAGGATATTAAGAGTGGTAAGATACTTGGAGGTGGTGTAACTCAAGATGAGCTCTATGTTCTTGAAGACCCTCCAAGCAATTTGGATTCCTTAGCTTTCAAATCCTGTGTTTTTGCTAATAAAGATGTCTTATGGCATGCTAGATTAGGACATCCTCATGCTCGTGCTTTAAGCTTAATAATTCCTAATGTCGCTTATGATCACTCAGTTTGTGAGGCTTGTATCCTTGGCAAACATTGTCGTGTTGTTTTCCCTAAATCGTCTACAATTTATGAGCATTGCTTTGATTTAGTACATTCCGATGTTTGGACCTCACCTTGCATGTCTAGAGATAGGAATAAATACTTTGTGACCTTTATAGATGAGAAATCGAAATATACATGGGTTACATTACTTCCATCTAAAGATAGGGTTTATGAGGCATTTATAAACTTTCATAATTATGTTACTAATCAATTCAATGCCAAGATCAAAGTGTTAAGATCAGATAATGGAGGGGAATACACAAGTCAAAGATTCAAAGCTCATCTAAACAAACATGGAATACTACATCAAACTAGCTGTCCACACACACCACAACAAAATGGAGTTGCTGAAAGGAAGAACCGACACTTAATGGAAGTAGCAAGATCCATGATGTTTCATACCAATGTTCCTAAAAGTTTTTGGGGAGATGCAGTCTTGGTTGCTTGCTACCTCATCAATCGGATTCCAACCAAAGTCTTGCAAGATATATCCCCATTTGAGGTACTCAATAAAACTAAACCTTCCATTGATCATTTACGTGTATTTGGGTGTGTGTGCTTTTTGTATGTTCCAGGTGATCTAAGAAACAAGTTGGAGGCAAAGAGCATCAAGTGTATGTTCCTTGGATATTCGACAACACAAAAGGGTTATAAGTGCTATGATCCGAGCAACAACAGGACATATGTGTCTAGAGATGTCAAGTTCATAGAAGAACGAAGCTATTATGATCAGAAAGATTGGGAAGGATTGAAGGATCTCTCAAGGTCACCTTCTGATTTGGCTACGAGTTTGAGGTTTCTCTTGAATCATTTGGGAAATGATCTGCCAAAGGATTCAAGACACGAAGAAACAAGAACCTTAAGTAGTTCACAAGATACCCAAGAGAATGAACAAGGGGTGGTAACTCAAGAACCAACTCCAATCCAAGAAGAAGCTATGGCCCAAAATCAAGAACAAGACGACTTGGAAGTGGGTATAGAGGAACCTATTCACCAAATGGAAGAGGAAACGGTTGTAGAGGAGGCTGCACCACCTGTTCAGCATTTAAGGAGGAGTACTAGACTTAGGAACACTAGGGTATTCTACAACAACCAGGTCGTGGCTCATCCCATACAAGCTGTTTGTTCCCTTGACCTCTTGCCATCTAGTCATCAAGCATTCCTTGGAAAGATTGAACAAAGTCAGATTCCAAGGACTTATGAAGAAGCTAAGAGCAAGAAAGAATGGTTAGATGCAGTAAGAGATGAGAAGGGAGCTATGGAAAGGAATCATACATGGGATATACAAGAACTTCCCAAAGGCAAGAAGGCTGTGAGTTCCAAGTGGGTGTTCACCATCAAGTATAAGAGCAATGGGGACATAGAAAGGTACAAGGCACGTCTAGTTGCAAGAGGTTTCACTCAGACATATGGAGAGGACTATACTGATACATTTGCACCGGTGGCTAAGCTACACACTGTAAGGGTTGTTCTTTCACTAGCTACGAATCTGACTTGGGACTTATAGCAAATGGATGTCAAGAACGCATTCCTACAAGGAGAACTTGAAGAGGAAGTGTATATGACTCCACCACCAGGCCTTGAAGATCTTTGCAAAGAGGGACAGGTTCTAAGACTTAGGAAGGCAATATATGGGTTGAAGCAGTCACCAAGGGCCTGGTATCACAAATTAAGCTCCACACTTACTGATAATGGGTTTAGGAAATCCCATTCAGATCATACTTTGTTCACTCGTCAAAACTCCAAAGGAATCGTGGCGGTCTTGGTTTATGTGGATGACCTTATCATCACAGGAGATGATAAGGAAGGAATTCAGTCCACAAAGGCCTTCTTAAACAGATCATTTGACATCAAGGATCTTGGAGAGTTGAAGTACTTCTTGGGTATTGAAGTGTGTCGGTCTCAAGAAGGGCTCTTTCTATCCCAAAGAAAGTATGCTCTTGATCTGTTGACAGACACGGGAAAGCTTGGGGCTAAACCGGCCAAAACTCCTCTTGAAGATGGCTACAAGGTCAACGGAAAGGGGGAGAAAGCTGATGAGTTATTTAAGGATGTTTCTCAGTATAGGAGACTAGTTGGGAAGCTGATCTACCTCACCCTCACACGACCAGACTTGTGTTTTGCTGTGAATCAAGTGAGTCAACATATGCAAAATCCTACTGTATATCATTGGAGCATGGTAGAAAGGATACTTAGATACATCAAAGGATCTCCTGGTCAAGGTATATGGATGGGCAAGAATGGGAACACTGAGATTGTCGGGTATTGTGATGCGGATTGGGCTGGTGATAGGGTGGATAGGAAATCAACCACTGGGTATTGCACCTTCGTTGGTGGGAACTTAGTCACTTGGAAGACTAAGAAGCAGAAGGTGGTATCATGTTCTAGTGCTGAAGCAGAATATAGGGCTATGAGGAAGCTGACAAATGAAGTAACTTGGCTCAAAGCACTCTTGAAAGATTTCGGTATTGCACAACCAGGGCCAATTACCTTCCATTGTGATAATCAGGCAGCCATTCACATAGCTTCAAACTCAGTGTTTCACGAGAGGACCAAGCACATAGAGATCGACTGCCATAAGGTTAGGGAGAAAGTTCAAGATGGAACCATTCTGCCATGTTATACAAGGAGTGAAGACCAACTAGCTGACATCTTCACAAAGGCAGCAAGTCTCAAAGTTTGCAAGAACATCTTTAGCAAACTTGGGCTTGTTGATTTATCACACCCATGATCAAAGGTCTCCTAATCCAAGAGCAACACACTCTTTTTCCCTTATTAAGGTTTTGTCCCAAGTGGTTTTCCTTAATAAGGTTTTTAATGAGGTGTTGCCTTGGGTTCCCAAGCTTAAGACTTTAGGGTGATTCCAAAGTCTTTAGCTTGAGGGGGAGTATTGACATAGTAAAATCAAATAAGACCTATCTTGACCTACAAGGCAAGTGTGAGCACGAAAATTCAGTTTGAATAACAAGGGAAATGAAAAAAAGGAGGAAGTTATTATTAACCACATGGTTAAAATGGTTAAATAGCTACCTTGGGAGAAGAATCAAGGTGTCCATGCTGCACACAGTCTTGGCAACCACACCAAACAGTCATGCCTGCTGCACACAGTCTTGGTAACCACACCAAACAGTCATGCCTGCTGCACAGTCTTGGTAACTCATGTCTCCTCTCTTCTCATTGGTTGTTGACAGGCTCCTCCTCTATTCAAACTCATCCACAAGTTTGAATTCGTTTTCTTTTGTGTTCACATTGTAAATCCTCTATAAAAGGGCTGTAAAGACTCAATGTATAATATACTCTTAGGGGATTCTTCTCCATAAGTCTAAGTCATTTCTCATTTTCTCATACTTCTCTTTGAGTTTTCAGATTCAATTCTTCACATTTCTCCTCTATAATCTCAATATTCTGTCAATACTCACATCACCCAACACCTCAATCTAGTTCTTGTAAGCAACTGATTCCTAACTGCGAACCAACAAATAAACGCATGTTTCAAAATCTGTCCTGAAAACAAATTAGATTCAAACCAAGGTACTCGATCTTGAGGGTGAAGAGAGTCCCAAGCCTTAGTCAATGAAAATAAACACGGAGGATCCGACGAGTGAGTTAGCCAAAGATGCCTATCATCAGCCTTGTTGCCTATAAACGGCTCTAGCGAAGGGAGTCAACTGTGGAGGAGAAGAATCAATGGGTTTCGGCTTCGTGAATTTGAAACGGCCATTGTCAATTGGTTCTGAAACCGATGCATCCAAAGATAATCCAGAAACTCGTGGGCCGTCAATCCTAGTTAAATCAATGAGAGGACCCAAAGATGTCCAATTATCATGCCAGAAACTCAATGTGATTCCGTTTCCAATCTCTCAAAACACAAAGGGACGTGCCAGAGACCGAAGCTTACAAAGACATTTCCAAATCCAACTCCCGTTGTTATGTTCTACATCTCTCAAAAGTTTTTGGACTTAAGAAAACTCATTCGAACCCAAGAAACCCATAGAGAACCTCATGCTGTGAACAACAATCAAATAAGTTTGAGTCCCGTGACCTTTTTCCAATCTGATAATTGCTTGAGACCTAATCCTCCATTTTCTTTGGAGTGCAAACGGAGGCCCGAGCCACTTTTGGACCCTTGGTGGAGTTTGGTGCACCTTCCATAGGAAACTATTACACATACTCTCAATGGCGGGGATGCATTTTGATGGTAATATAAAGATTGAGACCCAAAAGGATATGATTGAATAAATAACCGATTGTAACAATTTGCCGATATCCTGCAAAAGAAAGATGTCTAGCTGCACAAGATGAAAATCGGTTGGAAATCTTATCATAAAAAGGTTATAGTCCTAACTTTTCAGTTTCTGCGAAGTCAACAGAACCCCTAGGTAGCGAATTGGGAGGGAACCTTGCTGTAAACCAAACCTTTCAGTGAGATCCGTATCAAGCTGAAAATTTCCACCATCAATCAGCACTGCTGATTTTTCTTTGCCAATGCCCAGACTTGAAGCAAGCTCAAAATCCTCAAGCAGTGGTATGATACCTTGCAAGGAGTTCTCCATACAATTAAAAAACAGGAGAATGTCATCAGAAAATGTCAAATGCGTAGATAGAGGGCCTTCACAAAGAGGATGAGTGCAAAAATCTCTATCCACTACTCTACTATCCAATTGCTTAGATAAAATATCCATTGCTAGAACAAAAAGAAGGGAGGATATTGGGTCCCCTTGACGTAACCATTTTTTCCTGGAAGAAGCCGATTTGTTCTCCATTAAAAGCGAGAGAGTAAGATGGATTTGATATGCAATGCTCAATCCATCCTATAAACATAGGGGGAAAATCAAAGGTTCGAAGGATATTTAACACAAAATCCCAATTGAGATCGTCATAAACCTTAGTTATGTCAATCTTTACGTAACCCTTAGTAACCAATCCGATCTTATGAAAGTTATCAACAAGCTTTGAAGCTAATAAGATGTTTTCACACCGATAACGACCTTTGAGAAACCTGACCTGATTTTGTTGCACCGCCTCTGAAGTGAACAACTTTAATCTCCAAGCCAAAATATGGGAGATAATCTTGTAAACGGTAGTGCAACAAGAGACTGACCAGAATTGCTTCAACATATCAACCCCATTAACCTTAGGAATTAAGAAAATGATAGTAGCGTTGAACCAGCGAAGAAGATAACCCGAGGTGAAGATTCCCGAACAGGCAGGATTGTAGCCTCTCCCACAGTCTGCCAAGACTCTATAAAGAATTCCGCACAAGACTCATCTGGACCCAAAGCCTTATTCCTAGGAAGACCAAATAAAGTACTCTTGATTTCCTCGTTCGAGGGAATAGCAACCAGTTGAGACATAAGATTCGGGGAGCAACAGAACGGGTGTAATTTTCTGAGTGAATGAACCGAGAATGAAGAAAGATTACGTGACTCTGATCCCAAGAGATCAGTGAAATAGGAGACAATCATATCCTTTAGCTGTGTAGGATTATCTATTTGGACTCCGTTTTTCGTCTCTTAGAGATTGGATGGAATTGCGGGCTTGGTTCGCAACAATGATTTTATATATGGAAAAAATCAGTGTTAGCATCCCCATTCTCAAGCCAGCGAATACGAGACTTTTGATTGTAAAAGGATTCTTGAGAACACAACCACAATTGTCGTGGTTGTTAGGAGCTCTTAATGCCATCTTATTCATTGCACATAACCACCATTGTCGTGTTTGTTAGGAGCTCTTAATGCTATCTTCTTCATTGCACACAATCACCATTGTCATGGTTGTTATGAGCTCTTAATGCCATAAACACATCCACCATTTACCTCTATTCCTTTATCAAATGTCATTCATCTCAGCCCCTTTTATTTTCTCTCACAATATCATCCCATTTCTCTCTTCACACTATCTTCAAAAGCTTTCAACTTTGCAAAAGATCATCACTATCTGTTAAAACAAGCTTCCGTAAGTCTATATCGGTCATCCTTGAAGTCGCTCAACTTAAAAATCAAGATCCAAGGTTAGTTTTCGTGTTTTGCCCTTGTTGTATATCGCAGACTTCTCGGAAAGTATGCTTTGTCAAGAAAAAAAACCGCTTTGATGACAAAAAATGTTAGTTTTCGTGTTTTGGCTATGATTTCTTATTGCAGATCGCAGTCTTCTCGAGAAGTTTATTTTGTCAAGAAAACAAAACCGTTTTGATGACAAAAAAGTTAGTTTTCTACAATTGACCATGAATTTTTTCTAAAGCAGACTTCTCGAGAAGTCTACTTTGTCCAGCAATAAATATCGTAGGCTTTTCGAGAAATCTACTTTGGTGACAAGAAAGATTAGTTTTCTGCAATTGACCATGAATTTTTTCCAAAACAGACTTCTAGAGAAGTCTATTTTGGCTATAATAAAACTCGTAAACTTCTCGAAAAGTCTATTTCAGTGACAAAAAATGTTAGTTTTCTGCAATTGACCATGAACTTTTTCCAAATCATAGTTCTCGAGAAGTTTTCTTTGTACAGAATAAATATTGCAGACTTCTCGAGAAGTTTGCTTTGGTGACAAAAAATGTTAGTTTTCAGCAATTGACCATGAATTTTTTCTGAAGCAGACTTCTCGAGAAGTCGTAGTCTCACAAAATGCATGTGTCACCATTTCAACATACTATTACCGAATGTACCTATTGTTTCTTCACTAGTACTACATGTACCTCCCTGATTTTTTTGGACATCATCACACCGACTACTCGTGTCTAACTGAACATTAGTTCTTTTTCATGTTTATACCAAACATAATAATTTGGCATAAATCTTCGACTATTCCGATGATTCCAAATTTTGTGTCCTAGAAAAAAATTATCATTTTTGCAATTAATACAAGGACATAAAAACTTACCTCCAATACTTTGAGCTATTGGTTTGACTACTTGCAAAATTCATGAACTGCTCCATTTTTGTGCAAATTCCGCCGATATATTTCATGTTTGATTATCAATCCTTTTGTAAATCTAATCTCTCGAGTTATTGTAATTTCCCCACATGTTTGAAATTTATTTTCTTTTGATTATATAAATGAGAGAAGAGACATGGGGCATATATATAAGATTTTGCCACTACGTTGTGACTATTTTGCGATCATAGTAGTGTGGTCACTTATTTGTAGGTATACCTACCTCACATATGTTTTCCATTTTGTCGTTTTACCACCACTTTGTGACTGAAATGCCACTCCCAAAGTGTTCGCAAACTGGTCGCAAATTTTGTGGCCAATTTGCGACCAACACATGGGTCTACTACATGTAGTCGCTATTCAGTCTCAAATATGCGACTGATTAGTGACTACACACCCTGGTTGCAAGTTCGTCGCATATTGGTTGCATACTGCAATAAGTATGCGACTACGCGTTTTAGTCCAAAAAGTACGACCAATATGTGACTACAGCTGCGTAGTTGCAAATTGGTAACAAAATCATGGCATCTGGGTCGCAAAATTTGCGACCACAAATATAGTCGCAAATCAAGAGTGGCAAATTGACAGTTTTCTTATAGTGGTAGACCTGTATATATACACACAATTCAACATAAAAAGTGAATTAAATCTAAAAATAAAATAATTAGTATACATAATAATGTATGGTAATTAACTACCGGGTTTTTGTACATATATGTGCATCAAAGTAGTGCTTAGAGAAATAAGATATCTCAGCATTCACATATGATTCAACAATCGACCCTACAACATCTTGTTTGTTCTTCACCTTGATTTTCAATTTTTATTAAAACCTTTCAAATAGATACATCCACCTATATTGCACAAGTTCACCCAATTCAGCTTCGTATGACATATGTATAGGTAGGTGCATTATGACGTCAAAAAATTCAGGTGGAAAGATGTTCTCCAAATTATACAAAATTATAACTATGTTTTCCTTCAGAATTCGGACACGACTTTGTTGTAATGATATCAAGAATAGATCGCGGAAAAATCCACAAAACCCTGTATTACTCAAATTTGAATCAAGTACTTAATTATTACATGCAATTATTATTATTATTATTATTATATGTACAAAATAAAATATGCTTAATTGTATATACTTGATAATGCTAGATGAACGTTTCGTAGTAAAAGTTTGGCAAATATAAAAGACAGGAGTCTCTCTATAAAAATATGGCAGTCATGACTTTTTATGCCCAACAACTTTAGGCCATCCATAGCCACATAATTCGTTAAATCTACCGCGTATCCGTCAATTTGTTAACCTCATTTTTTTCACATTCCAAAAAGCATTCTTTTACTTTTTTGTCATTATAAATATAGGGAATTGAGCATTACTCCTACCATCCACGTGCAACTCTTTTTTAGAGCAAAACTTTGCAATGTCCAACCCTCACTTAACTATATCTTTTGATTTATCCTTTACAATCATAACAGTATTTATGATGTTATCGAATAAATTCTTCTCTAAAATACATCACATCAAGATTATATCTTAGGTTAAGATTCGTCCAGTACGACAACTCCCAAATTTGCTTTCTTTGTACCAATTATGCCAGGTTCCATACCCTTCCTCTTTTGATTCATGACCGTTTCCACCATAGTCAAATTTTCTTAAAGGATTGACATAATTCGCTCGTATAAAACTTGTTTGCCTTTCAATGATTGTGGTGGATAGTCATTCAAATCGTGCTTACCATTTAAAAGATTTTCTTTTTTTCGTAATGGATGACCCTTAGGAAGAAACCTTCTGTGACAATCAAACCAACATGTCTTTCTACCATTTGGTAATTGAAATGTCATGGTATCATCCATACAAATTGGACAAGATAGTCTACTATGCATTTTCCATCTTGCCAACATTCCATACGCTGGAAAATCACATATCGTCCACAGTAGCACAACTTTAAAATTGAAATTTTGATTCAAAAACACATCATATGCCTCAATTCCCGTAGACCATAATTTTTTCAGCTCATCAATCAAAGGTCAGAGGAATATATGCAGACTACCGCACAAATGAATTGGCCCTGAATTCAGAATTGTAAGAAACAAGTACTCTTTCTTCATACACATATCATGTGGTAAGTTATATGGAGTGATAATCACTGACCATAATGAATGATTACGAGACATCCCAAATGGATTGAACCCATCAATACATAAGCCAAGAAAATATTTCGAGATTCAACAACAAATCTTGGATGTAGATATTGAAAAAATTTCCACCCTATAACACCAGATGGATGACTCATTTCTCCGTCTTTTGCTTCATGCTCTGCATGCCACCTCATTGCTGCTGAAGTTTTCTTGCTTTGATACATTCTTCAGTTTGTCGCCTACGTGAATACCACATATGAATGAAAGGTACTCTCGTCGGGGGGAGTCAAAAAATCGCTTGGATTACATCGGGGGGAGTCAAAAAATTTACATTTTTCCATCTTTCATCTTCTTTCCTAAAGATCATATAATTGTGAACACACACGTCAATTGTATAAAATGGGAGCCCTGAATTTTGCATGAGTTTTTCGCATTCATAATATGAACTCGTTGCCTCATTCTCCTCAGGAAATATTCAGTAAACAGCTCCGCTCATGAGTCCATGTATTTTCAGAAAGATTAAAATCAGACTTAATGTTCATGAACCGAACAACTAAAGATAACTGTGAGTGCTCTTCATGTTTTAACTCATGGCAACAATCAAACAATGGATTTTTGGCAGCTTTTAACATGTTGTAAAATTTTTGTATTTATGAATTACGTTTTTCTATATTGTTAAAGTCTTCCTCATGATGATTATAGTACTCGTCACCATTCCAACATATCTATTACTAGATGTATTTATTGTTTCTTCATTAGTACCACATGCACCTCCCTGATTTCTATGGAAATCATCACAACGACTCGTGCCTAACTCAATATTCAATTCTTCTCCATGTTTATATCAAACATAATAATTTGGCATAAATCTTCGACTATACAGATGATTTCAAATTTTGCATCCCGGAAGAAATTTATCATTTTTGTAACTAATACAAGGACAAAAAGTTACCTCCACTACTTTGAGCTATTGGTTAACTACTTGCAAAATTCATGAACTGGTCCAATGTCTTGTGCAAATTTCGTTGATATATTTCTTTTTTGATTATCAATCCTTTTGTACATCCATTCTCTTGAAGTATTGTAATTCCCCCACATGTTTAAAGTTTTTTATATGGAACACTAGATGAAAAAATTTATATGTCACAACCGGAGGGGTTTGTGGAAAAGGGAAAGGAAGAACAAGTTTGTCTTTTGTTAAATCCTTATGTGGATTAAACAGTTTCCAAGAAAATGGAACATGAGATTTGATGAATTTATAAAAAATCAAGGTTTTCACGAAAGCTCAATATGGGTGTTTATATTAAGGGATCAAAGGTGTCTTAGATGATTGAGCTTCTAATCTATATCGATGATATGCTAATAGCATTGAAGGATATAAAGAAAATTCAAAAGATCAAGGATAGTTTAAAGGAAGAATTTCATATGAAAGATCTCGGACCAGTCTCAAGGATTTTAGGCATGGATATAATCAAAAATTAATACAAAGGGATTCTAAAACTGTCATAAAATAATATATGAAACAAGTTTTAAGGACATTTAACATGTCAGAATGCAAACCGGTTGTGACACCAGCTAAAAATATTAAACTAAGAGGAAGAAGAAACAGAAGGAAAGCTGATGAGTGAAGTAACCTATGCATCAACTGTTGGAAGCTTAACATATGCAATGGTGGGATGTATACCGTACCTAGGTTTTACGGTAGGCCTAATCAGTAGATTCATGAGTAAATCAGGAAGAAATCATTGGGAAGCAGTCAAATGGGTACTAAGATACTTAAAAGAAGCAGTGAGTAAAAGTTTAACATTCACTAAAGATCAAGACTTTAAGGTTAAAGGTTTCAGTGATGTTGATTATGCAACTGATCTGGATAGGAGGAGATCAGTTGCTGGGTACGTTTTCCAAGTAGGTGGAAATACAATCAGTGGAGATCGGGACTCCCACACATTGTGTCCTGATCTACTACGAAATTAGAATACATGGCTTTAACAAAAGCTTTTAAGGAAGCTATATGGCTAAAAGGTTTTGTTGGGGAATTGGGTTAAACATGATGAAAAAGGTTTTGTTGGGGAGTTGGGTTAAACATGATGATGTTAGAGTGTTTTTCAGATTCACAAAGTGTTATACACTTTTCCAGAAATAGAGCCTTTTCTTGAAAAGACCAAGCATATAGATACTAGATTACATTTTATGAGAGATGTAATTGAGGAAGCCGGTATTACACTACACAAGGTTCACACATCCCTAAATCCCACTGATTTCCTAACTAAGAGTGTACCTGGACAGAAGTTTGAAACCTCTCTGGACATTCTGAAAATTTTACCTTAAGAAAGGACATGTGGTCGTAGGAAACCTACTGTTGAGAAGATGAACTTGCAAGAAAAAAGGCCACCAAAAACCGTTAGCTATAAAAGAAAATGAAGCACCCTTCCCGGATTATCATTTCAAAGAGGTTGTTCCCTTTCGGATTCAGCAAGGAATTCCGAGCCTAAGGTCCATATTTTAGGGTCCTTTATTTAGTCTAAGTCCAAATTCGAGTTATTCTGAGACTCATGAGTTTTTTAGAGTCATTATTAAAATCATAATATAATAGATCCATATTTTTATTTAAGTATAAGAATAGAATTCTTTACAACATGATAGTTTGTCCGAAGGCTTACATATTCAAACTATCCTAACTACCCGTACCAATACACCACCCATATACTCGGACCACCAGCCTTGCGCTCAAGCCAAATCCTTACCATGATCACCATCTTTTCCTGAAAAAGGCCAAAGCCGCATAATTATCGTGGACTTAACCAATATTACTCGATAAGGCTTTAGAAAATGCATGAATGAATGCAACTCATGCAAAACCCATCATTTCTCTAAGTTTACATTAACATTCGACCAATACACACTCGGTTCAGTCTTGGGCAGAACTGATCGACAACCGGGCTTGGTAGGAATCACCCAATCCTTTGGCCTGTCGACATTTGCCCTGAAAGACTCGATCCGGTCTAAGGGCAGGCTAGGCCGATTATCTGACCGGGAAGGTTTTACCCAATCCCGACCACTCGATCAAATTTACCCAACTAGGCCCCTTGGATTCCATTGATCGCCGAACCACTAGCAAAGAGGAATCCAAGCATGAAAGGGTAAGGGATTACTCACCTCGACCACGCTTAGCCCTTAATGGCGTACCGTCTGTGTCGGCCTCCCGATCCAAAGTTCACGATTTCTCCCTCACTCGGTCTAACACTTATCAGATAATGCCTTAGAAAAATTATATGATTTTTCCTCTATCTGCCGTGCCTTGTACCGACCCTAAGACTCATATTTATAAGGCCCATGGTCAGTTTTCACGAACAGTCATGGCTTTTGCTTGACCAATCAACATTTTCAATTGAACTGTTGCTAGCTGACCAGTTGGCCCAGCTACCAACCAGCTCGCCTAGCTGCCGGCCACCTCTCTCAGTTGCCAGCCAGCTCGTGCAACTATAGGCCAGTTCGCTCGAAAGATGTGTGATTCTGAATCAAGCATCGAGAGAAAGAGAGAGGAAAGTGAGAATAATGGAAATGAGGAAGGAGGCGCACGTTGAGAAAGAATGTGTGTATAAGTGATTCATTGGGTAATAAGTGCGCTTCGTGAACACATTGGGCCTGCACCTCAATTTAATCTACAAAAGAGACAAATATAAGATTACTATAGATAACAACAAAAGGAATCCTAATCTTATTGAGATTTTTATATTATGTTCATATATATAAGAATCTAAGAAGTTGGATATTTTAAAATTCTCACGTTTTCTCACAAGTTTAGAACACGTTTCTAGTGCCAAGTAGTATTTATCAAAAAGTATAATACGAGATTATTCTTGAGAGGAATTAAAATAATAGGTGTTATCAAGCCATAAGATACAAGTAACCTAAGGTCACTTTTCTCAACAGCACGTTTATCTCCCAAACTCCTACCTTTGACAAAAACTGTTTAGTTCGGCAATCCACATCGATGAGAACATCAGGTCGTACATCCAGTCAGGAGACCAGACTGGCCGACCAAGAAGTTTGTCTGAGACAGTTCTGACATGTCTGCCTGCCCAAGCGGTACCGCCGGACCTTCGACCAATAGGACTAGACCGACCAACATTGCCGGCGGAGAGACCCAAGCTTCTGGCACACTTGGTGGCGACGTGGATGACACCGCCGGTCCCCTTGGTGATGCCACCAACTCCGGGATCAACTTGGCTGGTCCTGAAGACATTCCGGCCAGTACCTCGCACAGTCCAGCCGGTACAGCCGATCCAGCCGAGTGCACGAGCATTTCTACTTCTACACAAGGAAACTCGGACCAGATAAGCTACCAACTTCAGGATATGCATCTAGAGGAAGTCTCCACACCAGTAGTGCCACCAGGAGGAATGACAAGAAGCAGATCAAGAGCACTCTTCCACAAGTTCAGCTTATGGGTCGACAAGCTCCTAGAGGAAGATCAACTAAGGACAATGGGCCAGAAGTGCAAAGTAGAGTCCAAAGGCTTCTCAACAACACATGGAACATCATAGACTTGGGCTTTAGTGGCAAAAGAGGTCAGGGCCCAAAGATTCCTAACCCTACTCCAAGTCGAAGACAAGGAGCAAGGCGCGTGCATGCCACAAGGATGGCCACCTTTCATTTCTTGGCCGTGAGGTAAGTAAGGTAAGTTTTTAATAAGAATATTTGCCTCTTTCTGTTTTGCAGGGTAGGATCTAGAATATTTACATTTATTGAGTCAAAGACATTTTAGGAATAGGTCATTTTTCGATTATATACTTTTGTATCTTTTCCTTTTGTGCACTTTTGTAAATTTTCCTTTTCTTATTTGAGTCGACCCTAGTAGGTTACGCTGTCGAACATATTAATAAGGCTCCTTCCAGCATTGTAGTTCAACAACCTTTTTGATATTAATAAAGTAGAACTTTTCTTCCAACAAGTTTTCTCTCAAGAATCTTGTGCGCTTAGAATCTAGTTGAGACCAGCTCTCCTACCTCTAAGTTTGTGATTTATCACGAGGTTCATCACCCCTCGTGTCGTTCACTTCACCTTTCCATCGAATAACAACCCAAAAACCCTATCCAAGAAGGCTAAGGTCGAGTTTCTCACCTAACCTTCTCCAAACAGCCCATGCGCATATAAGCCTTGAATCGAGGCTTGTATTATTTTGGTATCAGAGCTTAAAGCTCCTAAACCAGGTTGTTTCTATCCTTTAACTTGTTTTGTTTCTTGTTATTGCATTAGTTTAAGTTTCATTCCAGAAAATCAAAAAAATAACATCTAAACTTCATCCCGAATGCATCTAGCTCCTACATGCATCACTAGGTTCTAGAATCATTCTTGCATTGCTATATTCGACTTAACTTTTTGTTAGAATCATATTTCTATTATTTTTAACTTAAATTAAAAGAAAAGAAAACGAAAAGAAAAGAAAATAGGAAAAATACCAAAATATTTCGAATTGGACAGCTAGCAATAGTTGTCAAGAAAATTTCCTTTTATTCAAATCTCCATATATTCTAATTTTCCATTCCTTAGAATTTTTATTTTTGCATTTTTTCGAATCCCTTATAAAAAGAAAACCCTCCTAACAATTTAGGAGTAGCATAACATGTCTTCTATCTTTGTAGTACGCAATGGCAGAAGAAAATAGAGAAGCAACTGAAGCCATGATGGCCATGTTCACCACTCTCCAAACACAACTTGCATCAATAGGCGAGAGGTTGGAGCGCGTGGAAAGACCGGTGTGATTCCAGGCCATAAGGCACGTGAGAGCTGAGCAAGACCGTCCTGAGGGTCCTGAGCACCTTAGGACACGGCACGAACAAGAGGAGCCCCAGCCAGAAGGAGATGAGGACACACAACCTCATAACTATCACAATAAGCCGAGAGGACCCCCACGACAACCAGAGGCAGAAGATGATGGCTTCGAGCCATATGGTCTTCATTAGAGACCAAGGATGCCTCCTAGACATCATGAGGATGGAGATGAACATGCCTACAACCGGGTAACTCATCCTGATGTTAAACTAACTCCTCCAAGTTTTGCAGGAAAAGTAGACCCCGAGGCTTACCTAGATTGAGAGAGAAGAATGGATCATATCTTTGATCATTACAACCAACCAGGACCTAGGAGAGTCTCAATGGCAGTAGCAAAACTCACGGACAATGCCCTCATCTGGTGGGATCGTGAGGTATCTGACAGGAGGAGGAAAAGAATGAGGCCCATAGACTCATGGGTCGATATGAAGGATGTCATGCGACAAAGGTTTGTTCCACCTTACTTTCATAGGGACTTGCAACATCGTTTTCATACTCTTAAGCAGGGTACCAGATCAGTAGAATAGTACTATGAAGAGTTCGAGAAGCTAAGGAACAGATTGGAGCTCAATGATGATGAAGAAGCATAGATGGCACAATTCTTGGATGGACTCCAAGAAAGGATCAGCTGCAAGGTGGAAAGGAAAATCTACAATGACTTCAAGGACTTGTTCCACCTATCTGTCCAGGCTGAGCAGCACATCAAACGTAAGAGCCAAGACATCCGCAGTAAGCCTAAGACGCCTTGGGCACCAAGCAACATCCCCAAGCCCGTAGACAAAGGCAAGAGCATAGAGATCGAGTCAAGGTTCAAGAGCAAGCCTCCTGAACCCACCCGTGACCAGAGAGAGCCTAGTAAGTCTTCTAACCCTCAAAGATTACGTGACATCACTTGTTTCAAGTGTCGGGATCGTGGACACATCTCAAGGGAGTGCCCAAACAACCGGTTCATGCTGATTACGGAGGCTGGAGAATATGAGTCCCAAGATGAAGAGGACTATGAACCAGAAGAGGAATATGGTGACATTGAGTACCCTTATGTGGGGGAAGTGCTTGTCACTATACGCATCCTCAATGCAATGGTGGATCTTTCAGAGACTATCCAAAGGGAGAACATCTTCCAACGCCGTTGCACCATTAAGGGCAAGGTATGTAACCTCATCATAGATGGTGGTTCTTGCACTAACGTTGCTAGTGCATATATGGTTGATAAGCTAGGTCTAGAGAAGACAAGACATCCTCAACCATATAGATTGAGATGGCTGGATGACAAAGTGGAGCTCAAGATCCATGAGAAAGTCACTGTGTCATTCAGTGTGGGCAAGTACCAAGACAAAGTCGTGTGCGACGTGGTGCCCATGCAAGCTGGCCAACTTCTGCTTGGAAGACCAGGGCAGTTTGACAAAGAGACCAGGCATTATGGCCGAACCAATCTCTACACTTTTGTGCATGACAAAAGAAAGGTCAGCTTGGCTCCTCTTACACCTGCCGAGGTACACGAGCTACAACTCCAAATGAGTAAGAAAAAGAAACTCATCAAGTCTAATTTTCTTATTCAATCAAGCCATGTCCGGAGAGCTTTAGCCTCGAAGGATTTAATGTTACTAATGGTCTTCAAAGAAATCTTGAGTATAGAACCGGAACTGGTAGAGCTGCCTCCTGAAGTAGCAAATCTCCTCAACAAGTTCCAGGATGTGTTTCCAGAGGAGATACCAGCAGGCTTGCCTCCTTTACGTGGCATAGAACACCAGATCGATCTAGTGCCCGGAGCAGCCCTGCCCAACCGGCCAGCCTACCGGATGAGTCCAAGGAGCTTGAGAAGCAAGTCAAGGAGCTCCTGGAGAAAGGCTATGTTCGAGAGAGCCTCAGTCCATGTGCCGTACCAGTGCTACTAGTGCCCAAGAAGGATGGGACTTGGCGAATGTGCGTGGACTGCCAAGCAATCAACAACATCACTGTCAAGTACCGACATCCAATACCACGGCTAGATGACATGCTAGATGAGCTGAGTGGAGCCACGGTCTTCTCCAAGATAGACCTCAAGAGTGGATACCACCAGGTCAAGATAAAAGAAGGTGATGAATGGAAGACTGCTTTCAAGACAAAGCAAGGGCTATACGAGTGGACAGACATGCCATTCGGCTTGACTAATGTCCCAAGCACCTTCATACGCCTTGTAAACCAAGTTCTTAGGGCGTACATTAGTAAGTTTATAGTGGTACTTTGATGATATACTGGTTTATAGTAAATGCCTACGGGAACACCTCACACATCTTGAGATGGTACTTAAAACACTTCGATAAGAAGAGCTTTATGCCAATCTCAAGAAGTGCACCTTTTGTACTGATAAGCTTGTCTTTTTAGGTTTGGTTGTAAGTTCACAGGACCTACAGGTTGATGAGGAGAAGATTCGAGCCATACAAGAATGGCCAACACCAGACAACATCAGCCAAGTGAGGAGCTTCCACGGACTGGTCAGCTTCTATAGGAGATTCGTGCCCAACTTCAGCAGTATTGCCTCACCCTTGACGGCAGTAGTGAAGAAGAACGTGGGATATAGCTCGGGAGAAGCTCAGGATAAGGCATTCCAGCCTTACACATATACCAGTGCTAGTCCTGCCCGACTTCAACAAGACGTTTGAAGTGGAGTGTGATGCGCATGTAAACCTTGAATCGAGGTTTGTATCACACATGTACTTGCAATTTTCGGAACTAGCATTATGACCATTGGTTAAATTTCTTTAGCAACCTGCCGTTTTTGAAAAATTTCTGGATTGCTGCTACAAAACTCTTTTCAACCACACTCCATGAGACTAAAAAAAAATCAACCATATATCAGGTTGGACCTGGGCTCTTTCTCAAAGGCATACAAAAAAAGTGGCTCTGATATTGTTAAATTGAACATTTTTTTAAGGTTCTTAGAGTTGTCGAAAAGACAAGATTTTGTCTCCTGCTTTCTATATTCTATATTCTTTTGGGCGTACATGGAAATCACGAAATGAATTAATCTTAAAAAAAACATGAAGGAATTGATATTTTTAAATTACAGAACCAATTTACACCTGAAATGTTGGAAATACCTAAAAACAGGGAGAATGATTCATCTTTAAATTGATAAAATAAAATTAATAAATACTAAACAGAAACCCTCACCATCGTCTCGTTGTCATATCATTTCATTCGTCGAAGGTCTTTTAATTCCAACATTTCTCTTTCATTGTTTTGCCGATCTCTTTGACGCCAAAACTTTGAGCTTAAAGAAGAAGAAATCAACATTCAATCTCGTCATCTTTACAGATATGTACATGAATCACATCCAATCTCATCTTCTCTAAAAGGTCTATTATCATCAATCATAATCTCTTTTAAAGATTTTATCATTTTCCAAATTCTAATTCAAAACATTATCTGTTATCGCCCCCATTACATCCCGATCGATGCAGTGATCTCAATCGTTGCTTTGAGTGTAATCTAATTTTCTTCTTCTTAATCTATCCTTGGGTTCAAATTTTTTGCCTCAATTTGTACAATTTCCCGCTTTAGTTAGAGATTGATCATTCTCCGATATTTTACAATTCTGGATTTTCCGGTTCGATTAAGGATATCTATGTTGCAGGGATTTTTTTTGGCTCTATCTGGTCTTTGATTCCGCGGAGAAACGATTAGAAAAAATGTCGAGTTACGTTGGTGTTCTTGTCTCTGATCCATGGTTGCAGAGCCAGTTTACACAAGTGGAATTGCGAACCCTTAAATCTAAGGTATCTATAATCTAGATCGCATCCTTCAGGGTTTTCTTTTGATTATGGATTCTAGAATTTTGACTTTTGTAATTTTTTGGATGCATTTTTAGTTTAATTCAAATAAAACCCTTTTGGGTCGTTTCACTGTCCGAGATTTACCACCTGTTTTCGCAAAGCTGAAAGCTTTTAACGGAACCTTTGAGGAGGATGAGATCAAATCTGTATTGGACAAGTCTTATTCCAATGCTGATGAAGAAGTCGATTTTGAGAATTTTCTCCGCGTAAGTTTCTCCTCTATCTTGCACGTTCAGTTGGATTATCTGTTAGTTCTGAATATTTAGATTAGGAAGTCTTTTCTACCCGTTTCTACAGTGACATGTATCAGAAATTTTAATAGGCCTTTTTAAGTGTGCAAGCTCGAGGAGTCGAAAAATCAGGAGGATCTAAAGGTTCTTCTTCATTCCTCAAAACTAGCACTACAACGGTTCACCATGCCATCAATGAATCCGAGAAGGCTTCCTATGTTTCCCATATCAATAGTTACTTGAAAGACGATCCTTTCTTGAAAAGCTATCTTCCTATTGATCCAGCTACGAATGCTTTCTTTGATCTTGTTAAAGATGGTGTTCTTTTGTGGTATATATGACTTTCTTCCTTGGGTCCTTTTACTAAGGATTATTTCTAATGCGTTTAGTTTTTACTGTCCATTTTGAAACTTCTTAGTGATCGTCCTTGTTCCGTTTTGCAGTAAGCTTATAAATGTTGCTGTTCCTGGGACCATTGACGAACGAGCTATCAACACAAAGAAAACGCTTAACCCTTGGGAGAGGAATGAGAACCTTACCCTAGGTCTCAATTCTGCCAAGGCAATTGGCTGCACAGTGGTCAACATTGGAACACAGGATATAGCTGAAGGAAGAGTTAGTAACTCCCTGACAAGCAAGGAAGATAATTTTTATGTTTGTTTTCGTTATTTTCCAATCTTACTTGGTTCTTTTTCTATTTTTTGCAGCCATATCTCGTACTTGGGTTGATATCTCAGATTATAAAGGTACTCACCTTACGCATGCCACATTATTTTTCCAGATCATAGGAAACCATATGATGGTTACACTTCATTCTATGTTGACTTATTATAAAACTTACCAACTCCTGACATTTTTTGTTGTTCTTGGGGAAAAATCAGATCCAATTGTTGGCTGATCTCAATTTTAAGAAAACTCCGTCACTTTTTGAATTGGTGGACGACACTCTGGTAAACTTACTTGTATTTTCAGAGCTTTCTATGACGATTTTGTTATCATGAGGTTGAAACTACTTAAATCATCATGACATCGCAGGATGCAGAGGAGCTAATGGGATTGGCTCCTGAAAAGGTTTTGCTAAAGTGGATGAATTTTCATCTGAAGAAAGCTGGTTATGAAAAGCAGGTTACAAATTTCTCTTCTGATGTGAAGGTAACTTGGCTGTGCTACCCTTTGTCTTCAATAACATATATTCTGTTTTATTAGACCCAGCATTGCTCATGAGTTACGTGATTGTAACAGTCTTGGCAGTGATATGCATTTTTCTATTTTTGGGGTACCTGTCCATGATTTGTTCAAAAACTAACAATGTTATGAACTCAACTTTCTTCTTGAAGATAACCTTGGCTTTTTTGTTACTGTTTTCAGGACGGCGAGGCATATGCATACCTGCTTAATGCTCTTGCTCCAGAACACAGTACACCTGTAGCATTAGAGACTAAAGACCCTACAGAAAGAGCGAGAAAAGTTATTGAGCAGGCTGAGAAATTGGATTGTAAGAGATACCTTTCTCCTAAAGATATAGTGGAAGGCTCCACAAATCTTAACCTTCAATTTGTTGCACATATATTTCAGCACAGGTCAGTAGCAAACTTGACAGGTTTGCTTTAAACAATCTGAGGGAAAATTTCCAGGGGGTTTTGGATTATTAACTATCTAAAGATTATGATGATGTTGCTTGATAAAAATTTGGTATTCGTTGCGATCCACATTAATTACGCCTCTGATAGTGTTTTCAAAATGAGTAAGAAAGCTGATAATGATTCCTTTTTTTGCTACTTTACTAGTGCTAGTTTCTTTGTTGCAGGAATGGATTGACCGTTGACAGTTCAAAGTCGACATCATTTGCTGAGATGATGACAGATGATGTGGAAACGTCTCGAGAAGAAAGATGTTTCCGCCTCTGGATTAACAGTCTTGGCACTGCCACCTATGTCAATAATGTTTTTGAGGATCTTAGAAATGGGTGCGCCTTGGAGTTGTGTTTGCTGACGTTGTCTTTTTTATCTGCTTGTATCTAAACGTCATCTTATTCAGGTGGGTTCTTCTTGAAGTGCTCGACAAAGTTTCACCTGGCTCAGTCAACTGGAAACACGCAAATAAACCTCCCATAAAAATGCCATTCAAAAAGGTTGAGAACTGCAATGAAGTTATAAAGATTGGGAAATCACTGTGCTTCTCCCTTGTCAACGTAGCTGGTAATGACATTGTGCAAGGAAATAAGAAGCTCCTTCTAGGTGAGTTCTTCTGAAAGGCACACTAATAAAATATTGCACTTCCATATATCAGACTCGTCAGCAGAAAAATTTTCTCTCTCTCATTGTAACTGTTAGTATTGTTCCTAAGCTGATTCTAACTGGCAAAACAATTAGTAATTTATCATACAATAAATGGTTCTGCAGCTTTTTTGTGGCAGCTTATGAGATATACAATGCTCCAACTTCTGAAGAACTTGAGATCTCACTCGCAAGGTAAAGAAATTACAGATGCAGACATTCTAAACTGGGCAAATAGGAAAGTGAAGAGAGTGGGCCGAACTTCTCAGGCTGAGAGCTTCAGAGTAAGTTTCAAGAAAGTACTGATGTGAGACCCATCTTCAGAAACCTAACAGTTTGATGGGTTGTTTTTCTCTGATGTTAGGACAAGAATCTGTCAAGTGGAATCTTCTTTCTAGAACTTCTGACCGCAGTAGAGCCAAGAGTTGTCAACTGGAGCCTTGTTACCAGTGGAGAAACAGGTAAATTCAACACTTAATTTCCTATTTCAACCCTTTTGTTCTTATTCTCGTAAAGTCTTCTTTTAATTGCCAATACCGTTTTGAAGAATGAGTTCTCATTGGCATGTACACAGAGGAGGATAAGAAGTTGAATGCCACATACATCATCAGTGTTGCACGGAAGCTCGGATGCTCCATATTCTTGTTGCCTGAGGATATCATAGAGGTAAGATACACACATATGTATATTTGAAACATGCTTGAATGTTTCTTTTTTCTGATTCAGTTTACTTGTGTAAACAGGTGAACCAGAAGATGATGCTTATTTTGGCAGCCAGCATCATGTACTGGAGCCTCCAGCAACAATCAGACACAGAATCTAATGTCTCAGAAGATGCCGCAGATGAAGGCGATGCAAACTCTGTTACCGGCGAAATCTCCAATTTGTCCCTTGATGGGACTTCTGAGTCTGCTCTCAGCGTCCAAGATGAAGAATTGGTGACGAAGGCAGCCAATGATGCGGATGAGGTTGATGGTGAGATCAATAAAGATGCATAACGAATTTGACTGTTGATTTATTGCTGTTTTTGTTTTGTTATTGCGTGAATTTGAGCATTCGAGTTTTTAATTGGCGATGCATGAGAAAAAGAAACTCAAAAGAAAGAAAGAAAGAAAGAAGAAAAAGGAACATCTGGTTTTGATTCATACGAACTAAAGAAGGCTTTGTACACAACTTAAAACCATTGTGTACTTAAAAGCCTCAATTTTTGAATTGTGAAAGTTCTGTTTATTTTTATTTATTTATTTTTTAAGATATTTTGTTGAACAATGGTGGTGGAACAGAGTATGATGACATCTATTTTTTAGATGCATTTGGTGATTCTGTGCATTTTGGTATGTGTAGTGTATGCAAGTAAGGTTTAGGCAATAAATTTTGAGATATTTTCAATGGAGATTGGCTAAGGATGCTAGAGACTTAAGAAGCACTATCCTAGGACATAGATCATAAACTTTTGCTAACCGGATTTTGTGGCATTAAGCCCTTTCATCAGAAAGGAGATCAACCTAAACTCTCATTTTTAAATCAATCAACTAATAAGCATTACAATGATTATCCACTAAGTCCACCGATCACTATATATTGTTCGTTTGTTTGTAACCGACGTTATGGTTGCAGTTGTAGTTGATCCCAAGTTTTTAATTACACCGGTGTTTGAATCGGTGATAAAAAAAATTGTAATGTATAATGCAACGTTTAACCGTTGCAATTGATCGCAAATAGATATGGCAGATAAACGAACAACAATATTTCACAGCCACAAAAACTTACAGTTGACAAACGAACATCAATATTAATTAGAAAAAAAATTAATCAAGAGTTAGATTACACATTTGGGGTAAAATATTTTTTTTAAAAATCTAGATTTTGGATAATCAAGTTTAGTCTAGCATTAAACATTCCTAATCAATGATTAAATAGAATGCAGTCTATAAGAACCATATTCTAACTATCATTACATCATAATATGCTAAACTCTTAACCCATAACTAAAATACTCAGTAATAGCAAAAGAGACCATAGAAAAAAGATAATCAAAATCATAAACAAAATTAGAGAGGAATAAAAAGGTTCTTCACTGATTTGACATGAAATGTATCAAATCCCAAGCACAAAAGTAGAAAGATACCAAAATAGCATAAGAAAGGAAAGAATTCTTAAAATAACATCCAAAAACTTCCATAAATTTATGTCTAAAGTATATTATACTAAGTGAAAATAATATCGGCTCAGACCCTAAACATTTCAACAACGGTCAATAGTGATTGGTCGTATTAAGATTTTAAGATCCTTTGTAATTGCATTTGTTGTTGGTTTTGGATTGATTAAAACAATAATATACAATTTGATTACCGAATTCCCACTTAATATAGCTCTCGGATAGGATTTGTTTTCTACAAAATTCTACTATAAATCTAATGAAGATTTTACAATATAGCAACTTTAAAGAAAACACACTTAAAATAGTTACAATACAACCAGACCCTTGAAATTCTCTCTCTCATTCTCTCTCTCTTTACAGAAAGCTCTCCCACATTGAAAATCTCATCTTGAGAATTCTTTACATTTCCACTTTCGATTAGCTCATTTTCCTTAGACTTACCTACTGTTGTGACCTCATTCAACTTTAAAGTATCTCTCCCATATTTTACGGGTTTCTTGAGTTGATCATACCTGTTAGACAGGAAACTTAGAAGTAGAATTGTTTGTACCTATTCAGAAATTTAAACTCCTATGTTGTTGAGATCTGTCTTTAGCCTTAGAAATTCGTCCACATTGGTATCAATGTTTTTGGAGTCATCCATCTTGAAAGTGTAGAACCTCAATTGTAGGTAGATCCGATTCGGAAGAGATGTCTCCATGTATAAATTGTTTAGGGTATACCACATGGTTCCTGCTGTTTTACACTTAGAGATTTTTCTGAGTACCTGATTCCCTACGTTCAAAACAATCAGATCCTTAGCCTTTTCAGATTTTTCAAACTTTACCGGATCAACCTGTGATCTACTCCCTTCTATGCCTCCTTTTGCCTCTTCACCAGATTTTCCTTTTGTAACTACTGAATCCTTGAGTAACTTTTCATCTATTAGGATATCTTTCAACCCTAAAACCCCAAAGTGAACCATCATTTTCACTTTCCATAGAGAAAAGTCTCCTGTTCCATCAAATTTGTCAACCTCAATCCGTGAACTCATCATTATGTCTTCAAATCTGTTGTGCTTCTGAATTTCCCAACCACCCCAAAATCTCTGTTTCCCAACACACCCCTTGCAATAAACTTGAACACTCTGATACCACTTGTTAAGACTTTAGGATCCTTTCTGATTGCATTTGGTGTTGGTTTTGGATTGCTTAGAACAAGAACACACAATTTGATTACCGAGTTCCCACTTAAGGTACCTCTCGGATAGGATCTGTCTCCTACAAACTTCCACTATAAATCTGATGAAGCTTTTACAATATAGCAACTTTAGAGAAAACACACTTAGAAAAGTTACAATACAAACCAGATCGTTGAAACTCTCTCTATCTGATTCTCTCTCTCTTTGGAGAAAGCTCTCCCACGGCAAGATCTCTCTGTTTTTCTTGCCTCTATTTTTAGAGTTTTTCAGGACTCGATCTTATGACCTAGCAAGAAGGTATTTATACTTTCTTGGCAATACTAGGGTTTTTGTATTCGGAATTTGGGCTTGTACTGTACTAGAAATAAGAAGAATAATTTAGACCATTTTACTCCACAGGTCGTCTAACCAATCACTACAATAACCAGAACCAGTGTCTTATAGTTTTGCCTGTTCGGCCATTTTATAGCATGTATCTTTCGTACTTCTTGTGTTCTAGAAATCTTTTGATCAAGCATCTTGATTATCCACAAGGGGTTAAAACATTAAATTAATATTTTGACATGGTCGATTTTTTCCTTCTATCTTAATCGGTTGACATAATTAGTCATGTAACCGAACAAAAAGAATCGCCAATCACAATTCCAAAACACGTTGTCCTCAACACCTAGCCCGATCAGCCGTTTGATCATTCATGGGACACCCCTTGGTCTTGAAGTTTATATTTTTCTTGATTTCATCTCAGTTATTTCTTGATCAAGTCCTCAAAGTGCCTACAACTACAAATCCCCTAAAAATGTTTGAAATGCAATGTTCCTACATATGCATCTTAGGAGGCTAAGGCTCTATATGCACGCAAAATGGAAGAGTGTGGTTGATTGCATGAAAATAACTTCTAGCAACCTAGAAATGGACCACATACAAAGGAAACAATCTTAAAAACCATGTAAATTATACATGTATCATGTTGCATCTTGGCCAGTGGAGGTTGGCTTTGTCTGTCTGGTAGCGCTGATGTGTGGGACAAGTCGATATGGCGACAAGATCTGATGGTGAGGTGAAGTGCTTTGACAAGACTCGACTGATTGCTTTTCTACAACTGTAGATCCACTCGAGCACATTCCGTTCTATTGGTATCGCAACCCCAGTGAAGCCACAAAGTGATATATCTTATATCCATTGGATAAGTGGTTAAAGTGAGTAAGGACTCTCACACATCCGGTTGCTGATTTTTTTGTTTTTCTCGTTATTTCTATACAGATTTTTCAATTTTTCTGGTGGCTTTTTTATTAGCAAATATAGGCTATATGTTCGTTTTTCTGTTTTCTGTAGTTGCGGTTGTGACTGCGGCTAATCACAGATTTTTAATCACACTACTGTTTTAATCCGTAGTAAAAAAATTGTGACAAAAAACGCATCATATAACTGATGCGGCTGACAACATATAACTAGAATAGATAGCTGGGATAGGTAAACGAACAACAATCTGGTGTATCTACAATCATGCTTTTTTGGCTCCACACAAACGAATATGACTATATTATTGACCGTATTGAACTGAAATAAAAAGAATGATGTTGTTTTTTCTTTTGAACTTGTGCTTCCTTCTTTTTTGGAAATTTCAATGTTTTTGGCCAGTGGCTTATGTTAATTTAATTTAATCTTAATATTAATCTAAAGATTAAAAAAATCAGAAATTTTCAAGTTTTATTGATCAGTACTATCGTATATTCCCGTTGCCGTCATTCATCGACGTGCATACGTAATATCATCGGAAATCCATTCCAAAAGCTAGAGAGACATATCCCTTTTTCCTTCCTCAATAAGTCCAAAGCATGATTTGTTTGTAACTAATCTTTGTGGTTCTGTCTGATTGGAAATCTTGTTAACTGTAATTTTCACTTTTCAGAATTTGAGGTAAGAACTCAATCATCTGCTCTGCTCGTCTTCGTTTCATCTCCGGTTGATTCCGTTTGATACTTCAAATGAAATTTGAAGATGCGTGGAAAAATGGAAACAACATCTTGGAGCAAAAAGGAAACACGATCGTGCAAGTAGGCGGAGAAATGGAAAAACATCATCAAGGAAGATTGGAAAATATTTCTTGAATAGACAAATGGAAAGCAGCATCAAACAAGAATTGAAATATTCCTTGAAGAGAAGAATGAGAAACTTCTAAATGATGAATAAGGAATTCATGTATTTAGAGGAGTTATGAGTTTAGTTTTTAATTCACGTTTTCTTTTGAGCAAAAAATAGAGAGAGAGAGAGAGAGAGTTGTGAGTTGAGAGAGAAAGTTTCTGAGAGTTTTCAAAAAAAGGTTTTAGCGATCTGGTTGGAATCTTTCAAGCGAAAAGTGTTTCCGCGTTGAAGTGATCAAGAAAACTTTTCGAAATATATCTTTGAGTAAACTAGGAATTATTTTGTTTCAATATACAAAGATTAGAGCTGGTTAAAAATCCAAAGTTAAGTATAATTGTAAGTAATTAACTTAACAAAAATTTAGTTAATAAAATATATAGTTTCTTGGATTTGAGTTATAGAGTTATCACAAACTTTCAATTGGTATCAAACACTACATATGATAAGAATCATTTAAATTCTTTAAATATAAAATATGTTTGATCTAGGGACTGAGGATTGATAACTCCCATCACTTTGGATCGATGAAGCCACTATTTCTTGAGGTGGAAAACTTTGGCTGGTGGAAAATGCATATCAAAGCACTGATCAAAAGGAATTGATGAGGATGCATGGACAGTGGTGGAAGATGGATGGTTTGAGCCAACTATCAAGACAGAGGAAGAAAATCTGATTCCAAATCCTAAAAGAGATTGGGCAATAATATAAGTCAAAGGCGCTTTCTATTATCTGGACATCACTCACCAAAGATCAATTCAAACAGTGCAAGGGTGCTCTACGACTAAAGAAGCATGGAACCCATTGCAAACATCATATGAAGGAACAAGCAATGTGTGCAGAACAAGAATAGACATGTTGGAATCACAATTTGAAACTCTCACAATGGGCAATGATGAGTCTGTTGAAGCATTCAGTGGTAAGCTCAGCTCAATCGCTAATGAATCTTTGATTCTTGGAAAAAGGTACAAAGATAAGAAGCTGGTGAAGAAGTTTCTACGGTTTCTTCCAGAGAAATTTCAAGCACACATATCTGCAATAAAGGTATCTCTCAACTTAGATGAAATGAAATTTGATCAAGTTGTTGGAATGATGCAAGCATACGAGCTGGAAAAAAACAAGAAGAACCTCTCCAAAAGCAAGAGCATTCTCTTGGTAGCAAATGAAGAGAAGGATTAGCTAGAATGTCTTGAAGAAAAAGACAGCATGATTGTAAGAAAGTACTTCAAAAGATTTGAAAAGATCAAAAAAGAGGAAACTACAATGCACACAAGGGATAAGGTGAATATAAAACGGATAAAGGATTCAAGAAATCTGAAGCAAAGTGTCATGAGTGTGAAGGTATAGGACACTTCAAGGCCGAATATCCAACTGCTAAGAAACGAGAGACTATCAGATGCAATGAAGGCAAAGGTTTTGGGCATACTAAAACAGAATGCATTGGAGCTAGAAGGAATAAGGAGAAGTCGTTTGAAGACTCTGATTCTGATGAAGATGATGGTTGCTTATGGAAAAACAAGTACTAATCATGGATAAGCATAAATTGGAAAATTGGTTGAACTAATGAAAGAGCAACTCAAACCAGAACGTCAGAAATCCAGAGATCTAGAAAGCAAATTGGATAGTCAATTGAAGAACATCAAGATATTGAGCAAAGATATGAAAATTTTGGATAAACTTTTACAAATCAGTGGGACAAGCCATACCAACTAGTGTTTGGGTTATCAAGGGAATCCTTCAAAAGGCATACCTCAGTTCGTCAAGGCCGAGTCAAGAACAAGGGGATATAGACAAGAGGTGAGTAATATCCCTGGATCGGAGTTGCAAAATGTGGATCTAGACAAAACAACAGCTTCAGACCTCAATAGTTTGGAAGTCAACCATCATACAGAAGACCTAATGTATTTATTATGGTAAGATAAGGAATATCAGACCTCACTACTAAAAGTATCAAGAGAAAATCATGAATCTTGTGAGAGGTAACAGGTTTTGGTGGAACCAAAGAAGGAATAATTGAGTATGTGTAAGAAAGCAAAATATCTACTCATATGCTGCCTATGCGGCTAAAGGACCACATAAATCAGCTGAGGTTGTCTGGTACTTTGACTACGGATGCTCAAGACACATGAAAGAGAATCAAGAAAATCTTCAAAGACTTTAGAAAACCACAACAAAAAAGGTTACCTTCGAAGATGGAGCTAAAGTTAAAATCAAAGGGATACTACTAGTAAATCTGCTCCAAAGTTAGAGAATGTGTATTTGGTAGAGGTTCTAAATGCTAATTTGATCAACATCAGTCAGTTGTGTGATGAAGACTCTCAGTTACTTTCACGAGTACTGGATGCAAGACATCAAATGGTAAGAACTTTATAATTCTACAAGGCATCAAGACAGGGAACAATTGATATGTGTGGACACCATCTGAGAGATGTTTCACAGCCACAAAGAAAGATGAATTGAATCTGTGGCATCAGAAGCTTGGACATATGAATATCACAACAATGGTGAAGTTATCTCAACAGGAAGTGATACAAGGAATTTCTAAGCTAAAATTAGATACTTAATTCGTATGTAGACCATGTGGTAAAGGAAAACAAGTTAAAATAGATCACAAAGCAGTAGCAGACATTCAAACTGAAAATGCTTTGGACCTAATACACATGGATATAATGTGCCCGATTCATGTAGAAATTATCTCTGGAAAGAAGTACATTTTGTGCTAGTTGATGACTTCACCAGGTTCACATGGGTAAGGTTTCTTAGAGAGAAAATAGAAACGTTTGATAGTTTCAAGGTTCAGGCTCTTTAACTAATAAACGAGAGGAAGTGCACCATTAAGGTCATCAGAAGCGATCATGGAAGAGAATTTCAGAGTGACATATTTGATAAGTTTTGTGGAGAGCATGGAATATTTCATCAATACTCAGTAGTCAGGACACCTCAGCAGAACGAGTTGTTGAAAAAAAAAACATAACTCTTCAGGAAATGGCTCGAGCAATGCTACATGAAAATCAAATGGCCAAGAGTTTTTGGGCTGATGCCATCAACATAGCTTGTTATGTGATAAACACAGTTTACATAAGAAAAAGAACAAACATGACTCCATATCAACTATGGAAAGGTAAAACTCCTACTGTAAGTTACTTTCATGTCTTTAGGTGTGAATGCTATATATTAAATGAGAAGGATCAACTTGAAAAGTTTGACTCTAGAAACGATGAGTATTTCTCATATACTCAGTATCAAGTACTACTTACAGACTGTATAACAAAAGAATGAAGGCTATTCAAGAGACTAGAAATCTTGTATTTAACGATGTTTCATCTCAAGGATTGTTGTTCAAATTCGTTGAAAGAACAACCGATCAAACAATCCCAAAAGAAGATCTACTAGTATTTGAAGACAAAGAACCAAAATCAGATTCAGAATCAGAACCAAAAAACAAAGTTAGGCCACAAGTTCATCGAAATTTCTCTAAGAAGAATGTAATTGGTGCGGTAAATGGTGGAAGGGTTACACAGAAGAAACACATTGACTTCAAGGAAATGATGTGATTTGCCTGCTTTGTCTCATCAGTAGAACCCAAGACTTACAAGAAAGCTTTGATTGATGAATACTAGATACATACCATGCAAAAAGAACTTGAACAGTTTGATCGTAACAATGTCTGGGACTTGATGCCAAGACTAGCAAGAGTTAATGTTATTAGCACTAAATGGGTCTTTAAGAAAAAAATAGATGAACATAGAAATGTGGTGCGAAACAAGGCTAGATTGGCTATTCACGGATATTCTCAAGTAGAGGGAATCGACTTTGATGAGATTTTTGCACATGTTGCAAGATTGGAATCTATCAAATTTCTGGTTGGGATGGCGTGTCTGATGGGTTTCAAGCTTCATTAGATGGATGTGAAGAGTGCTTTCTTGAATGGTATACTTCAAGAAGAAGTATACGTAGAAAAACCAAAAGGTTTTGAAGACCCAGAGAATCTTCATCATATCTACAAGTTAAGAAACCGTTGTATGGATTAAAACAGGCACTAAGAGCATGATATAAATGTTTGACTTCATTCTTGATAAATCAAGGATATAAGAGAGGGACTGTAGACAAGACTCTGTTTGTGCATGATAACAAAAAAAGGATTTATTGTGGTACAAATCTATATTAATGACAGTATTTGGGGCATGACATATTAGTTGACGAATTTGTGAAAAGAATGACAAATGAATTTGAAATGAGCATGGAAGGTGAACTGAATGACTTTCCTAGGGCTTCATATCAGGCAGTCAGTAGAGTATATCTTTATCACTCAGTGTAATTATGCAAAGAATATGGTGAATAGATTTGGATTATAACATAGCAAATCGGCAAAAACCCCCATGGGAGTCAACATCAAGCTGTCATGTCCTGAACAAGGAGAAAATGTTGATCATAAAATATACAGGGGAATGATAGGTATTCTATTGTACCTTACAGCAAGCTGACCAAATCGTGTGTGAGTGTGGGAATATGTGCTCGATATCAAGATAAACCCAAGCTGTCATATCTAGAGATAGTTAAACGAATTCTCAAGTATGTCAAAGGAACATCAGAATTGGGTCTGCTCTACGCAAGGGATACAAATCAACACCTTGCAGGATATTGTGATGCTGATTGGGCTGGATGTTTGGATGATAGGCGAAGTACAAGTGGAGGATGCTTCTTTCTTGGTAACAACCTGATATCTTGGCATAGCAAGAAGCAGAATAGTGTGTCATTATCAACAGTTGAAGTTAAATATATTGCACTAGGGAGTCGTTGTACGCAACTTTTGTGGATGAAACAAGTCGTTGTACGCAACTTTTGTGGATGAAACAAATGCAACTGATTATGGTATGGTTTTTTATTCTCTTTTATAGTTCATTGTGATAATGAGAATGCTATCAATATTGCCAAAAACATAGTCCAACATTCATGCACTAAACATATTGATATTAGACATCATTTTATTCGTGATTTGGTTGAAGCGAAACTAGTCGAAATTGATCATATGGGAACTGAATTCCAACTAGCTGATATGTTTACTAAGACATTAGATTTAATAGATTTATCAATTTGAAGAAATCCATTGGTGTGTGTGAACTCTAACTATTTATGTGAGTTGATTTGATATGATAGGTTGGAGCAAGATTGATGCACACCAATGATCTATTAGTCTGATGAAAAAAAAGATGTCTCTCATGTTGTCATGTATTTCTCATCTCACCAATATGAAGTAGGTCAAAGAGCAGGAGATAAAAATAAAATAAAATAAAAAGAGGAAGAAAAAAGAGGAAAAGAACAAAAAGGGGGAGGGGACAAAGAAAGTCCATCAGAATCATATCCAACAAAAAACTCAAGTCAATAGTTTGGTTATGATATAAAGATAACTTATCCATTTTGATATGTCGATAAAGCTCATAATCATAGAGCACTTTCCTTAGTCAAAAATACTTCATAAGTGAAAGTAAACCTTGATAAAGGCATGATGGTGTGAAACACTAGTCATCTGGTGGATTCCACTTTGGCTCTCATTCCAGCCATGGAATCATCTGTGCCGACTTGACCTAGGGTTATTCCTTCTCCCGTGAATTGTGAAAATGTATCCTTGATAGAATCTCCTACACCGGGTTCTCTTGTAGTTGATAAAGCTCATGTAGATGATGTTTCTGTTCCGTCGGAACCTGTGTTTACTCTTGTGCCTGCGTCTGTTCACTCTGATTCCGTGGAAATCTTCTCTGATCAGTCTCGTCATTCGTTAAATCAACCTGCTCTCTCTTCGATTTCTCGCAAAAGGTCATGAAAACCCTCGTTTCCAGTGTCTCGCAAACGCACCCGTTCCCAAAAAAGAGGCTTCGCCGGTCTCTCCTCAGCCTTCTCCGCGCTGTGATCCTCCGCCCTCGAGGTATGATCTGTTTTCCCAGAACCAATTTATTGATGAGCGCCAAGTTCGATTCGGCACAATTCCTCGTGAAATAGAAACATATATTCGTGATGTTGGCATGACTCGTACAGTGACTGATGTTCTGCCCTATGATAAGACATCCATTTGGGAGTTCTGGGAAAATCTTCCAGGCATCAAAACCAAGTCTAAGTGTCTGGTGTTTCTTTTCAAAGGTATTTAGTGTATGTTTTTTTCCGGATTTAATCAATGCTTCTTGTGATCTGAGGGATATTGCTGCTCTTGAACTGGTTACTGAATTGACAGATGATAAGCTTGATGTGCTTATGAGTGGAGGACTTACATAGTAGTGGAGTTCCTTACTAGTTACTCATTTTACTCCAGACAATGCTGTGTTGTACAAGATATGTGTCATAACTGGACACCTACTCAAAATAGTGGCTACCCGAACCCCAATCGTGTTCGGCTTGTTCACAAAGTTGTAAATCGTATTCCGTTTGATTTTGGTCATCTTGTGTTCACCCACATCCTCCAGTTGGCTCGTAATCCCACATCTAAATTTTTCTTGCCCTTTCCAAGCCTCATCTTTGGATTCTAAATGAACAACATCCTATTCCGTTCGAAGGGAAGGTTCCAAAAGTGCGTCAATTTCGACAAGGTCCTCTAGGGATCTTCACGCGTGAACAACCATCTTGTTCTTCTCCATCAGGTTGATCTATTGGGATCTCGGCTGTGGATCATCAAGTGCTCCGAAAGTTTGTTGCTGTTCTCCAATGCCTATTAGCTTCTGGTATGAATTTTCTGTCCTCTTGTCTTCACTTTTTCCTACTTATGTTTTTATCTCACTCAAGTAGGAGGAGATGAATGTGAAGATAAAAACTCAGGTGGAGCTTAAAGTGTGGGGGAGCAATGTTGTGAAATGAATCTGTGTGATAAGCAGATCAGTAGTCAATAGGTGTGTTTGGTTTATGTTTTGAAAAACTGGCTATGTCTTAGTGTGTTTGGTTTAAAAACCTGGATATGCTTCTGTTGTCTGTGCTTTTATGGAAGCCTGGTTTGTGTCACATACCAGTTTGATTGCTTAATGGGATGAGTATCGTATCACTACTAGGAGTTTTGATTGTATCTGGTGTGTTTGTTCTGGTTGTATTTTACAAGGATCTCACATTCGAAGAAGATTGTTTGAGTATCATACTGAGATTGAAGATGCATGGAAAAATAGAAACAACATCTTGGAGCAAAAAAGAAACTTGATCGTGCAAGCAGATGGACAAATGGAAAAACACCATAAAAAGGATTGTGAAATATTCCTTGAAGAGATAAATAGAAAGCAGGATTGAGGAAAAATGGAAATATTTTTTGAACAACTTCTAAATAATGAATAGAAAATTCATGTATGTAAAGGGATTGTGAGTTTAATTTTCAATTCACCTTTTCTTTTGAATAAAAAGAGAAAGAGAGTCGTGAGTTGAGAGATAAAGTTTTGTGAAAGTTTTCAAGAAAAGAGTTTTGAAAGATCTGGTCAGAATTGTTTACACGAAAAGTGTTTTTGCATTGAAATGATCAAAACCGATTGTCGAAATATATTTTTGAGTAGATTAGAAATTATTTGTTTGCACAAAAAGTGAAATGGTTTAAAAGTACAAAATTAAATGTAATTGTAAAAAGTACAAAATTTAGTGTAATTGTAAAAAGTTAAGCGAATAAAATTTTTGGTTAGTAAAATATATAGTTTTTTGTTTTGAAGTTATCACACTTTCAAAACTCAATTTTTCAAAACTCAATTTTCTCTGGAATTTGTTTATATATCTCTCAGTTCATATGTTGAATTGCAATTATAATTGATCGATCAGTTTCGTGATCTTCACATTCCTCGTTCATGGCAAGAACATTTAGAATTTTTGTTATGTGGAAAGGAAACAAATACACTCTGTTAATCTGAAGGGTTTGATCGTTCTTAGGTTAAATGAAAAGGATCACGATTGATTTTGGTTTATCTTTGTTTTTGGTTTGCACAATGGTCCTTTGAATCCGAAGGGACAGTTGACAAAATTGGAAAAAAATCGATAAATATTAAAAAAAATTTCACCATGAAAACTGGTTTTCTTGTGGGTCAAAGTCATGGATCTGAGTTTCACAATTTATGATAATCCTTTTGGTTCTCTCTTGGCTTCAAGAAGAGAACCCAATGCAGATGAAAACTATGGAAGCTACAACTGATCCTCGTCACAGGAAGAGTAACAATCATTGAGGTTTATGAGCTCCATAACGAGACGATCAAGGGATGTGCAAAGGATCCAAGACTCTGTTTCCATCATCTCTAACCATCTCAAGAAAGCCGTAAATGCTTTGGAGACTGAAGCCTATCCCTGGTTGAGCAACCACTGTGCTTGCAAATGCTTTCTCCAAAATAGTGATGTACCTTCTCAGCTCTAAGAAAATTACTTACAAATGTGCCTGCAGATGTAAGTTCATTGATATGGGACATCATTTATGTTAAAATGGAGTTATAATTAATGGGTTTTTAGTGGGTAGTTATAAAAATTAAATACCCATTTAGATTTATTTATAAAAATTGATATTAATAGGTTTAAATAGGTATTCATTTAAAACTCATTCATTAAAATGGTTTTTGTTTTTTTTAAAACATGGGTACTCTATTAAATCCAATTATATTTTATTTTTGTTGAATCAAAAATTATTCAAAAATATATTTTATAATAAGTAATCAATAACTTTTTGTAAAAAATAAAAAATAAAAAATCATGTTTTAGTAAAAAACACAAAATTATATTTTTATTGTGAAAATACGGAACTGCGTTTTGGTGGAAAAATGCGAAATTAAATTTTATGCAAAAATAATGAATTATGTTTTTGTCGAAAAATGCAAAATCACATTTTGGATAAGAAAATACAAGATTACGTTTTAGGCGGGAAAATATAGAAATCATGTTTATAGCGAAAAAATGCTGAATTATGTTTTTGGTGGAAAAAATACAGAGTTACGTTTTTGGCAAAAAATATTTGAGTTACTTTTTTTGGCAGAAAAATTTTGAATTATGTTTTTGGTTAAATGAGTTTAAATGTATTAGTATAATTATAAATAGATCTAAATAGATAACACTATTAGATCTTTATAATAAATAAATTTTATACAGTTTGAAATTTAAATGAAGTGAGTTTTATATAGGATGGGTTATCCATTTTAATATCCCTATCCAAAATGAAATGAAATTTAAAAAGCTGCCTAAGGTATGGACTCATTAGGTCTCTGACTCTCAACTTTGCAGGTATATTTTTTTACCATCCTTTCATAACAGATTGTTTACATATATATCTGCGTTAAACGGTCTTCGGCGGTATGGTTTTGCAGCTGCGGTTGATATCCTTTCTTTTGCGGAAGAAATGTTTGGAGAAAAATAATTTTAGAAGTGATGGAGAAAGTGTTTAAGAAACTTTGAGAAAATAGGAATTTTAGCAAGAAGAGGAAGATTTTTTCTCTAAAAGAACTTGTTGTTTTATTGGAACAACTTGACTACAAATGAGAGGGGATAGAATTATTTATAGCGTCCAACTTACAAAATATCTCAATATTTTAATTCTAAATCTAGAGAGTTCTCTCAAAATATTTCTCAAAATATCTTCATCATTGTAATACAAATATCTAGATATTTATTTCTAAAAAGGTGGAAGATGATTCTAGATATGTTTTAGAATTTGGATCAAGTTTTACTTAGACTCAATTAGCATTATTGGATCATTGATCCAATAATTAAGCTTGACCCAAAATCAAGTTTAATTTTCAACAAGAAATTGTATCTAAAGCCACAGGAGTACATGAACCATATTTGGTACTGAAACGTAACAATCCATGATTGAACCACACACACTCTCTCATAAAAGGACTGATTCTTTTACACTGAATCTTCTGATTGTAAAGCAGAAAATGGTAATGAATAGAAGCAAAAAAAGGGAGATTGCACCGATGCAATTCTTCAAACCGAACTTTCAGGTATATATATCTACAAGTGAAATCTGCTTTGTGTTTAGAAGTATCATACTTTTTCTGAAAGTGAAAGTCTTTATCAAGCTCTTGATCCAAATAACCTCTTTTCAAACTCTATGAGCTGTTGCTGGAACTCTATTAGAACCCAAGAAACAAACTCCAGAATTTGTATATACCAAAACAAAACACCATTGTTGAAGTTTGATTTGTTTACCTGAAGATATATCAATCGAAGGTCTTCGTGATTTAACCCATTGGTAAGACTTAGCTAATCTCCACTCATTTCGTTTCATCAAGTAAGCAATCACAATCGCTGGTGATCTGTAGAAATCAAATCAAATTCAACAAGAAGTCTATTTCTTACTATTGATTCATTCATTCACCCACTCACTTGCTTTTGCCTGACATACAATGCACAAGAACACGATACCTCTGCTTCTCACATGTTTCTGAATTAAATTTAACAAAAATGAGCAACAAGAAAAGTATATAGAAAGAAATCAATAAAGAAAGAATCAAACCTAAAAACTGTATAGCATTGTCAAATTCTAAAGCTTTTTCGTTTTCAAGACGATGATATGTGAATGAATGAAGGTTTATGTTGGGGCATGAAGGAACTGTCTGCGCAAAGGAAGAAGAAACCAAACTTCTTAATCTCTTAATCAAGAAAGTGAATTTGGGGATATTCAAGAAAGTTAAACTTTTTACATTGAGAATGTGAGAGATTCCATGAAACTTGAGGACTGAAAGGAGGGAAGCGTTTTGGAATCCATCGAGATAGAGAAAGTCCGGCAAGATTTCCGACGGAGAAGAGGTGAGGGGGACATGCTGCGACTTCTTGGAGGTGACGACGTGGCCGCAGACACCGCAGATAACTCCTTCTTGATTATGATAATGATGACAAACATCGGAAAGCTCTTCTCTCTCCCTTTTTCTCATATGATCAGAAAATCCTCGAAGATCAATTCAATGTTTGGTTTTACAAATAATCAAAATGTAGTTTTTTTAATTGCGGACAAACCCTCTAAAACTTTTTTGGAATTTTTTGTTTAAAAATACGAATTTTCTTATATCATTTTTCGAAACTACTAATAACAATTTATATATTATTAGACTTATTGCACTTATTAATATCATATAGTTAAAGTTTTATAGATTTTTAATTATTTTTGTATAAATAATTTAGTGAATCATTCTAAAACCCTAATAAAAAATAATAATAAAACTCTAATAAAAAAATAATAATAGTTTTTTTGATTATTTTTGATTTATGCAATCCTATAAAACATGTGGTTGTACATGCGAAAAGTGGGTCATACACCGACACGTCACATATTGATCTACAAATTGTGACTGGATTGAAAAAGAACTAGTGGAATAAGCTTAGACGGTTGCTTGAATTACGATTAGAGAAAGTTAATCATGTGGATGATAAGATCTATACCGATGAGTGGATAATCGACAGTAGTGCATCGTAGCATATGACTGGTACGTTGAATGGCATGTCTAATGTGCATCAAATTTCACTATGTTTGGTGGGCCTGTCTAATGGGAATGTTGTGATTGCTTATAGAAAAGAAAGCATATTTTTTACAGAAAAGTTGATTTTGACACATGTTTTTTTGTCGAGAAACTTAAGTGCAATCTTATCTCTGATTGATGAGATAAATTGCATTGTGTTGTTTTATAAGCCAATGTGTCTTTTACATGATGTTACTTTGCAGATTCCAGTTAGAGTGGACAAAAGGAAAGAAGAATTATATTTTTTTCAAAGAATTAAAAAAAAAGTAAGTAAACTGGATTCTTTGGAACTTTGGCACAAAAAGATAGGACATGCTTCTGAGAAGGTTTTTAGGAAACTACCAGGAGTGGATCATAAAGTTTGGTGTTTCTGGTTGTGACATATGTTTACGAGCAAGACAATGTCGTAGTGAATTTCCATTGAGTATTGACAAAAACAAAGAGTATTTTGAGTTGATTCATTGTGATATATGGGGGGTCATATCGAACACAAAGTTTATGTGGAGCTTATTGCTTTCTCACTATTGTTGATGATTATTCGAGAGATGTGTGGGTATTTCTTCTTACAGATAAAATGCAAGTTCGGAAGACTACTGTGGATTTTTTTGCTTTTATCTAGAGATAATTTGATAAAGATGTGAAGATAGTGAGGAGTGATAATGGTAGTGAATCCATACAAATGAAAGATTATTTTCGTACAATAGATGTGGTTCATCAGACTTGTTGCGTGGGAACTCCTCAACACAATAGCAGAATTGAAAGAAAACATAGGCATATACTTAATGTGGCACGTGTATTCATCTTTCAAGCAAATCTTTCAATATAATTTTGGGGTCATTGTATTTTAAGCGCTGCCTACCTTATCAATTGGACGCCATCTGAACTACACAAAAGAAAATTTTCATACAAAATTATCTTTGTAAAGGCTCTTGGGTATCGTGAGATTGGGGTTTTTAGATGCTTGGCTTACGTTCATAATCAGAAACGACAACGATATAAATTTGCGAGTATAAACCGAAAATGTGTATTTTTGGGACATCCTTATTGGATAAAGGGATGAAGTTATTTGATTTGAATACACATGAGATATTTATATCTCAAGATGTCTCTTTTCGTGAAGAACGATTCCCATATTTGGAAATACAAGACACACAAGTAGGTGAACCTTTCAATTTTGGTCAAACGAGGTTATTTATAGAAGATTTTGCTAGATATGATGATTCAATGACACCTAATCAGTTTGAGCCACAAGAAATTGTAGAAGTATAAACTGAAGGAGTTAGAGTGTTGCATACTGCACCTACATTAGTATCAGAACCTACATGAGTGACACAAACTGAAAATACGAAAGAGCCTGGATTGATGACATAACTTACATTAGTGACACAAGATGAGATTGTGCAACAGTCTGCGTTAGAACAACTTTTGGTACGTGGCATAAGAAAGAAAGAATCTCTCGTCAAGTTGTGATATTATGTGTGCAATACAATGTTTCTAATGCATTCAATAAATATGAGTCAAGAGAACAGTACTGATTATGGAGTTGAGAAGTTTGTGAATTGTGACAGGTTTTCTGCGTCACACATATCATTTTTGTGCAGCATAACGGCATGAATTGTTCCCAAGGCTTTTGTTGAGGCGATGAAATGTCCACACTGGTGTGAAGAACTGAGATTAGAGATTGATGCCCTGGAACGAAATAAAACATTGTCGAGACACTTACCATATGGTAAGCATGTTATTGAGTGTAAGTTGGTTTACACGATTAAGTATAATTCATATAGGACGATTGAAAGATATAAGGCGAGACTTGTAGCTTGTGGTAATCAACAAAACGAAGGGATTGATTATTCTGATACATTTGCTCTAGTGGCGAAAATGAGCACAATTAGATTGGTTATTGAAGCTGCGGCTGGAAAAAAACTGGGAACTACATCAAATGGATGTGCATAATGCGTTTCTTCATGGAGATTTAGATGAAAAAGTGTTTATGCGTTTACCTCAAGGTTTTAGTGGGTCTTAGAAAGGTATGTTGTGTCGCTTGCGCAAATCATTTTATGGTTTGAAGCAAGCTCTGAGATGGTGGTTTACAAAACCAATATGTTATTGAGTCTAAGTGGGTTTATACGATTAAATATAATTCAGATGGGACGATTGAAAGATATAAGGCGAGACTTGTAGTTTGTGGTAATCGACAAAAAAGGGATTGAGTATTCTGATACATTTGCTCTAGTGGCGAAAATGAGCACAGTTAGATTGGTTCTTCAAGTTGCGGCTGAGAAAAATTGGGAACTACATCAAATGGATGTGCACAACGTTTCTTCATGGAGATTTAGATGAAGAAGTGTTTATGCATTTACCTCAAGGTTTTAGTGGATCTGAGAAAGGTATGGTGTGTCGCTTGCGCAAATCATTGTATGGTTTGAAGCAAGCTTTGATATGCTGGTTTGCAAAACTTTCTAAGGCACTATTGGGTTTTGGATTCACACCGAATAAGGTTGATTACTCTCTTTTTTTCATCGGTTCATGACAAAGTTCACATGCATGTTCTAGTGTATGTTGACGATCTTGTGGTGACAGAAAATTCTTCGGGTGGCTATTCAGAAACTTAAAGCATATATGAGTAGTTGTTTTCATATAAAATATTTGGGAAAGTTGAAGTATTTTCTTGGTTTAGAATTTGCGCGAAACGAAGAAGGTATTTATTTGTCAAAAAGACCTTGATATTATATCTGAGGTGGAGCTACTCGGTGGTAAACCGATTGAGTTTCCTATGGAGTCAAACCATCAATTAGCAAAGTTTAAAGAGAAAACACTTGATGATCCCCGAGAAATATCGTAGGTTTGTTGGGCGCTTTATTTACTTGGCTACCACTAGACCAGACATTGCTTATTCAGTTCATATCTTATCACAATTTATGCATGAACCAAAAAAGTATAAATGGATGGTTGCTTTGAGGGTGGTTCATTATTTGAAAAGATGTCCTAGACTCGAGACTATTTTGAAAGCTAAGTATAACTTTCATCTTTTAGCATGGTGTGATTGCATATTTTGAAAGATGTCCTAGACTCGAGACGAAACATGTTTTTACCATATAACAACTTGTACATGTTTTCATTAAAGCATTTGGAGAACGTACATTCCAAGCGATTTTGTCCAAGTTGGACATTAGAGATCTTCATACTCCAACTTGAAGGGTAATAACAGATGTATATATATATATTAGGTTTATTGGGTTTATTAATATTAAATAGTTAAGGTTTTATAGGGTTTTGATTATTGTTGGATAATAATTCAGTACACCATTCTAAAACTCTAATCATAAATAATAAAGAAGAAACTTTATGATTCTTTTAACTACTATTAATTTTTTTTCCTAAAATACTATTTTAAAGTAGGTTTATAATTTTTTTTTGTAAAAATTTATAAAATTTATAAGCAATTATAAAAAAAAACTTATAAAGTCTCCTGAGAAATAATACTTTTAAAAATAATCAGCAAGTTATGGTATTTTTTAGAAATCTTAAAATTAATCAACTGAGTTATTTTTATGTAAGGTTTCTAATTACTTTAAAAACTTAATAGTTTAAATATAAAAATTTGTTTCTTAAAAATATAATTTCTAGCTTAAAGCAAGAGAAAAAATGTGACAAAAAAATAATCAAGAGAAAAATGTATTAGTTGTAAACGGGAATTTGAAGTCATGACAGTCTGAGAGCAGAGGACAATCATAAACACATATGATAAAATCAAATGATTAGGCCCCAAAGTTTTGTAAAATTTTGAATTTCGAAATATTGAAATTTCTTGAAATTTTTAAAAATAATATTCATTTTACTATTAAGAATTTTAATCTCGAAATATATCCGACTAGTTATAAATGTTTGTAATTTTTTTCATTTAATTAACTGGTTTATAAATGTTTATAATATTACTATTTTTATAATTACCTAGTCAAACTTGATAAAGATTTTATAAATCTTGCAAACATATTAGAATTCCTTTAGAATTTTTATTACACTTTAAACTGATTTATAAAAACTTATATATATTTTTAAATGATTTATAGTCACTTATAAAGACGGTATTTTTCATAGTTTAAAACCATTACAAGGTAGAAAGAATTTTTGTGTCAAATTTTCCATAGAATTTTATGTATGTTTAATTTGCAACATATTGGCGTCAATTTTTCGATGGAATAAAAATTCGACTTTGTCCAATGTATATTAACACCAAAATAATTCGACGCAAAACTGATGTAATTTTGGTGCACATTACATCAAAATAACAAAAAGAACTATTTTCCTTAAGTAATTGCAAATGTGAGAACTTAAATTTTGGGAGTTGATCATATGGGAAAAGTGTCTACTTATTTTCTTACAACAAAATTTTCAGCATTAGATTGTCGTTAATTCAATGTTTGATTTATATGCATAAACATTCGAATGAAACGATGAAAAAATAATTTAGAGATGGACTTGAGATATTCATACATTATGCAAGAAATTATTAATGATTGTGGAAAATGATAAGATGTCTTGTACATATCGGAAGTACATAAATAAAAAAATATAATATTATATAGAATCATCTATTCTATAAAAGATTTATTTCGTATTATTATATTTGGTTCAATATGATGAGCGTTATAGTGGGGATACATCAATTAATAATAGTAATGTGAAGGATAGTCTGAATTTCTTCAACAAAATGTGAGTGTTGCACGTTTTTCCAGCTGAGACAAAATGAAGTTAGAGTAATTGAAAGACTTTGGAAAACTTAGAAGGTTTCAGTTGGAAGAGCAAAACAATATCAACGTATTCTCTCCTGCAAAGTTTCTCCTCAGAATCAGTGCCAAATCACACTGTCGAGTGTACTACAGAAAAGACAAGTTTGAAGGGTTGCAGAAGGAACAAGATGCAGCAAATCAGACCAGCTCTCATTCCAATAACATTTACTAACATAGCATACAAGAAGATGCAGGAAAGAAGTCATTTTTTTCTGCTGGAAATTAATGCTCTGTTTTGTACATGTTATAAGCCAAGAAATATAAGGCTTGAGAGGGGTAAGCAGTAGTGTTAAGAGTGTGAGAAAGAAACGGTTTGTAAGAATTTTCAAGAGCTCAAGTTTCTGAGCTAAGTCTTAGTGGAATCCCGGATAATTTTCCGGCGAGACGTAGGATCCTCAAAGGATCCGAACTCGTTAAATCTTGTGTGTGTCAATCTCTTATTCTCTTCTTTTCTTAACTTCTCAAAGTTCTCTCAAACAAACGTATAATCATTCAACCAAAGTTTATTCTAAACAAAGGCAAGTTCTTTCCTGATTTTTAAAACTCTACAAACAACCAACAGAGGAAGAGTTCTTAGAAAGTACCTATTTCCAACAAGTAATTTCGGTTAGAATTGCGGAATGACTTAAAGAAAAAGATAGAAGAATAAAGAAAAATCGTGTGTGTGAGAGAAGAGATAGAGTATGAATCGATGTTTTAGAATAGTTGATTACAAATGGTGTTTATAATCCCTTTTACAGGTGAAGCTAGTTCTAGCACAAATAAAGAAAAGATTGTGACCTAAGATGACTGAGATTTGTGTTACCAAAGAAGAAAGAAATGGAATTACCCAAAGCGAAAGTGTTACATTCTTAATTTAAATTTCAAATTAGGTCACATGTTCACTTAACAAAGATACTTCTTCGGAAGTGTGGTATGCACATGAGATGTGTTCTCGTTAAGCGTGTAGGCACACGAGCTACTCCTCTTCTAGAAGACAACCACCACGTCTCATAATAAACTTGATTAAGACTTCCTCTTAAACTTAGCCGTACAGATACCAAAGATTAAACTTAAAAACCCATGAACCACTACCTTATTAAAAACCTTAACATAGAAAATTACTTGGGAGAAAACTATGTTAAGATAAAAAAAAAATATGATGTACACAAATTAGAGGACATTAGATCAAGGGCGTGAAAGGTCTACAAAAGCCAATTTTGCTATGGATATGATGGAAAATCTTGAAACTTGCAACCTTGGTGAAAATATCTGACAAGTGATCTTCACTTCTAGTGTAGCATGGAAGGATCGCACCCTTTTCAATCTTCTCACAAACTTGGTGACAGTCTATTTTGATGTGCTTGTTTCTCTCATGAAATACTGAGTTAATTGTTCTCATAATGCATAGTGATGAAGCTAAAAGATTTAGTACCGAGATCTTTGAAAAGAGCTTTGAGACAATTCAGCTCGTTTGTGAGCTTCTTCATTGCCCAATATTTAGCTTCCAGAACAAGACACCATCTTTTGCTTCTTTGTCTTCCAAGTCACCAAGTTTTCTCTACAACAAATCCATATTCGTCACTATTCCATCCTAAATATTTGTTACCAAATTTTACTAAAATTTTGGAACATCACTATACACATCTGAACATATGACTACAAAAACAAAACATAATATTTTTTTACGGTATTTCCGACGGTAGTAAAGTCGTCGAAAATTACCGACGGATAAGAAACGATTTCCTCACAGATATGGTACTATTGGGAAAGCGTCGAAACAATGTCGGCAATTATGTCATTGGGAAATCGATGGAATTATCCGTCGACTTTCCGACGAATTCTGGACGGTACCATATCTTTCATCCTATCGTCCGTAACCCGTAAGGAATTTCTGATAACTTCAGTGCCATCGAAAATTCTATAGACTTTCCGACGAACTCAAAATTTTTGGCGTCCATCGGTAATTTGTTGGGATTCTGTCGGTATATTGGTTGTTGACCGATTCCACATAAATTTTGAGTTTGTTGAATAAATCTGTATGGTCGTCGGAAATCCATCGGCATCCGTCAGATTTTCAGACGACTTGCCGACAGAACCTAATTTTTTGCTGTTTGTCGAAAATCCATCGGAAACCCATCGGGATACAGTTGGTTGAAAAATTCAATAACTCTAGAAGGTCGTCGAAAATCCGTCGGAAACCGTCAGAAATCCATCGGAGGGGTCGTCAAAAATCATTTTTCGATGTTATCCGTATATCCGATTATTCTTAAGAATATTTGAAAAAATCAAGTAAAAATTCTTAATAATCTTTGTAATTTCGATTATAAATACGCTATTCTCCTTCACAATTTCACCAAAACAAAAATCTTAACAAATGTCTTTTTCAAATTCTTATGATTATGTTTGATCGTAGATGGATAAACATTGGTATTATTCAACGACGGGGAAATTGACATATGAATTTGCGTATGGTGTGGAGGAGTTCATGACATTTGCGTCAAACAATAGAATGACATCGAATATGTATTAATTTTACATGTATTAAATTTCAGAATCATAGATTAATCTCTTTTAGAGAAGTACGTAATCATTTGTATAGAACTAGATTTATGTCGGATTACAAAATTTGGTATTCACATGGAGAAAGTGATGCAACGGTACAATATTATGGTAGCACTTCAAAAAGGTTATATAGTACTAAGTTAGAGTAGAGTAACCGACATCAAAAGTTGACATAAGCGCAAGTACTGTACATATGGTGAATGATACGTTTCGTGAACAGAGAGCATCGTACATTGATGATGGGAGTAGAATAGAGGAACCTAATTCAGAAGCCCAAAATTTGTTTGATATGTTAGATGCATCGAATTATCCATTGTTTAAATGATGTAGAGATGAATTATCACCTTTGTCGGCTACAAGTAGGTTGATGACGATAAAAACGGATTTATCAACTTGGCTAAAGATTGTGTGAATGCGATATCTAATTTTGTCAGAGATATATTACGTGAAGATAATATTGCCCCAACTTCATATTACGAGGTTCAAAAACTTGTACCTGGTGTTGGATTGCTGTAACACATGATCAATGTGTGTATTGATAACTGCATGGTCTATTGGAGAAATGATGAAAACCGCATGAAATGCCAATTTTGTAACAAACCTCGATTTCAAGAGACAAGCAACAAAGTACCTATTCCGTGTAAAAGAATATGGTATTTTCTAGTAAGAGAGAGGTTAAAGAGGTTATATCAATCTGAACACACGGTAAAATTTATGAGATGGCATGCATAAGATAACTCAAATGGAGAAATTGTGCTTCTCTTAGATGTGGAAGCATGTAAATATTTTCAAGAGGTCTATCCTATTTTTGCATATGAGCCTAGAAACATATACCTTGAGTTATCTATAGATGGATTCAACCTTTTTGGGAAGCATGTGAGGCAATATTCGTTGTGGTTAGTTATCGTGACATGAAACGAGAGTCTTTTGTTTCTAACAATTTTTGTACCTATCCAGAGCATCCTAAAAAATCACTTGATATTTTTTTGCAGCCACTAATTCATGACTTGAAAATATTGTGGGAAAATATGTCGAAGTATTCGATGTTTCCGTTCAACAGAACATTTTGATGCGAGCAGTACTTATGTGGACCATAAGTGATTTTCTAGCATATAGTATGTTATCAGGATGGTGGACGCATGGAAGGTTAGTGTACTCATATTTCCATGATAATACTGATGTGTTCCAACTGAAACACAAACGAAATACTAGTTGATTCAATTGTCATCGATGATCATCCATAGCGTCGGAGCATGACCTTGTTTAGGAAAACAAAATTGAAGGTCCACCTCCTATGCTGGACAGAAATTATATGATGACTCAACTTAGAGATTTTGGTGTTGAGAGTACGACGATCATGTGGAGGTAACAGACATTACGTTGTTGATGGTTGTGGCGAATACCATAAATGTAAGAAGAAGAGTAATTTTTGGGATTTACCATATTGGAAGAACCATCTGGTGCGATATAATCTAGATGTCATGTACACTGAGAATAATTTTTTCGAAAACAAAGTGAATACCGTTCTAAATGTGCAAGGAAAAACGAAAGATAATTTGAAATCTAGATTGGATTTGCTTATACCCGAAAAGCACTACATGTAATGTCAATCATTGTCTCCTGCATTTCGGTTGGATGTGCATGCAAAATACGAGTTCTTTGAGTGGATTAAGCATAATATCAAATTTTCATACGAATACGTATCTAATCTTCGTAATTGTATCGATACTGTAAAAGGCAAATTTTGATGGATAAAAAGTCATGATTGTCATGTTGTCATGCAAACACTTTTTTTATTTGCCTTTAGCGATCTTCTTCCTAAAAAACGTCCATGGAACAATTGCAAGTACATTTATATTATTTTATATATATAACTGTATTTTTATATATTATTATATGATATTAATTTTTTTATTATGCACGGATTGGTGTGTTTTCTAAGATTATATACAAGATCACTTACCGTATACGATATCTGAAATTTGAAGGAAAAAGTATTGGTTCTCATTTGCAACCTCGAGAAAATATTTTCACCAGCATTTTTTGATGTTATTGAACATCTTCCTATTCACCTCCCTAGAGAAGAATCGCTTGGTGGACCTGTTTAGTACCGATGGATGTATCCTTTTGAGAGATATATGGTCCACCTATAAAAAAAGGTCAAAAATCTTGTCATAGTTGAGGGTTCAATCTTCGCACAAAGTATTAATGAAGAAACGTCAAACTTGTTTTGCTACCATTTTCCATCGCAAGTCCAAACAAAAAGTAGGCAACCCGCATGACATGATGATGGAGGAGAAAAACCAAGTTATTCAGTGTAGTGTGTCAGAATTATTTGCACAAAATAGACGTTTAAGTAGAAAAGGAAAGACGTGACGATTATCAGAGGAGAAACACAGTCATTTGCATATGTATATTTTGACAAATTGTGATGAAATTTTAGAATATAAAAGGTATATTCAATTCGTAATTTTTTATAATTGTTATTATAATATATTTTTAATTATTTTTTTATAATTCAAAAGATATACGTGGATCAAATAAGTGTTCATTATCGAAATTACACAGAGGATGAGCTGGTCGAATTTTAAAAAAGCAAATTTGCAAGATGGTTGCACTTTTACGTCAATGTTATCACACTTATGTAATTTTCAATAATAATTTCCTATTTATGTATAAATATATAGTTCAATGCATTCAGTTATTTTGTAGGTTAATACGTGTCTTTCTAAGGGGATAACGTTTCCCACGTGGTTAGTTGAGTTGGTGAGTGGTCCTATATTTCTTGCAAAATTTTATCCAATATACTGCACTCGTGGATATGCTTTTAAGAGTCATCGCGAAAGAAGCTCAAAAACAACTTATAATGATGGTATATCATCTCAATCTGGTGAAATCGTGTACTTCGGTGTTCATCGTGAAATATTAGAAGTTTACTATCCAGGAATGATTGATTTGAGGTGTATTGTGTTCTACTGTGACTAGTATGATCATGTCATGGGTCAACGTCAAGACGAATTCGGTGTTACATCTGTCTCTCTCATAAGCGATTTCAAAAATATGATTCTTTTATACTTGCATCACAAGCGGATCAAGTTTGTTATATTCGATATCTTCGTGTGAGTAACAAGCAAGATCCTTGGATTATAGTGACGTCAATACACCATAGAGGAATGGTATGTGGTGTTTCCGAACAATACCTTATGGAGCAAAACACAATTGGTAACTTAGGTTCCATTGAGACTTTTTTTTAAGTTAACCTTTTTATTGATGACATCACGAACGAAGATTACAACGTATTTCAAGATTCATAAAAAGAGATTGACGAGTTTGACGATGAAAATTCAGCAACTTCAGAGTATTCATCACATGGAGATTAAATTTGTAATAATCCTTTTCAGTTTTTATCGTACTTTAATTTTGTGTATATATATTGGTGTTGAAAAGTGATCATGCTCGATACGGCTTTCTTGACTGAATAAAAAAAATTCAAATGGCAACTCCCAACTGATTCTAGAACTCGGTATTCCTTCAAAATAAACCAATAGATAAATATATAATGTACGGCAATTTCATCAGTAATCCATCTGGAATTTCCGTCGGATTTTTGATGGATCTAAAATATCTGTCGGACATCCGTCGAAAATTTCTGAAGCAATTCCGATGATATAGGGTATTGACAATTTTCGGCAATATACCCCATTTGTCAGAAACGCTTCATACAAATCATCTGTATTTTTCGACGAATTTCCGATGAAACTAAAAAGTCCATCGGGAATCTATCAAAATTTTTTGATAGATTTTCCATGACTTATGGTATTGACAGTACGTCCAAACGATATAAAACCTATAGATATTTTTTTATAAAATGATTCAATAATATTTTTACTGACGGTCAAATTAAAATTAAAACGTATTTATGAAAAGAATTAACCCCTGGGGCAAAATCGAACATTGACTTGCTTAATATTAATTACACTAGTAATTGGAATGTTTGATGTTGACATACCAAGCAACATATATATGATCATCTCACGAACAAATAACTACCACTGAGGCAGAATTATTCAAGCCCTCACGTATAATGTTAAAACCAATAATAGAATTTGTACTTTCGACGACAATTAACATTTACAACGTCTTGGTGATAATTCTATTTAATTGGATCCAAATCATTTTACCTAACGGAAAAAATTGTTGGCGAGATTAAATGTTTTAAGGCTTATTCTTCTAATATTTCCTATGTAAGGTTTTCTCATCTTGATTGAAAAACTAAGGATTATTACAATTTTGAAGGGAGAAAATTGGAAATTTTCGAAAATGTATTATGAATTATAGATAGATAATCGACGACGTGAATGAGATCTGTCGAAAATCTATTGAAAATCTGTCGGCCGCAAGGATTACCGATGAATTACCAACAAATTTTTGACAAAATTCGTTGCCAGCTATGTCGATTGACTATTTGATGTACAAATAGTTATTTCTCTTTTCGTCAAAAATCCATCAGTATTTATCTACCGATTTTCGACGAATATTAATTTTATGCGAAATACTCTATTTATTATGCGGATTTCTTGAAAATATTAATTGTTTAACTGATGAATTTCCGACGATATTAATCCGTCAAAAATCTGGAATGTAATCTATGTCTCACTCCATTCTATTTCAGTTTCTCCTTCGCCTCCTCATTTCTCTATCTGCCTCTTTTTCTCTCCCTGTCTCTTCGTTAGAAAATTTCGCCAGAAATTCTCTGCTTTTATGTAAGTCTTCAAGCCTTTCGGTTTTTGAGCGTTATGGATTGTCACTAACGAGTTGATATTAAAATTATCCAGCTAGATAAAGCGAAAACACACCATAAATAGTACTAAAATATAATATAAAGACATTACATTATATACAATGAATCTAGAGATTATCAAGAAAAGCAAAAAAAAGTGTCAAATTATGGTTTGACAGTAATAGTGATTTGCTAAAAAAAATACATTCCTCTTCTTCGTGTATATATATATTGATTATTTTGAATTGCAAAATAGTACGTGAAATTAGTGAAATAATCAAAATACACAACAACATAAAGAATATAGCCCATAAATCTAAAAAATAATAATCATTTAATAGTATTTTTACATTTGGAATATACTAAATTAACTTTGTTTTTTCATACATTGCAAAAACCATATTTTTACCCTTTTAATCATTTTTATTTAATATTCTTTGAACAATTTGATTCAAAATCTTGATCCTATTAAAAAGATATTGATTTTCATATTATATGTAGAAAAATATTTTTTTATTCATATTCAAGATTAAATAATTTTTCTAGTTAAGAAATTTAAAATAATTAAAATTGGAAATGAATAATGAATAAAAAAGAGAATGAGAAAGACGAAGAAGCAATGTCATAAGGATAAATATGATATTGATACAAAATAATATGTAGATTATATGGTTACTTTTTTAATAGGTATGGTTTATGGTCATTACACTGAATTTTCCAATTATTAACATATAGACTATTTTTCTTGTATACATTATAATTCAATGCTAATAGTCAACAAAGCTCAAAAAGAATGTTGTCTTTGGGGGCGTAACTTACATAGAATAGTCCACATTCCATGTAAGTGTAACAGAACAAATTTACAAAAAAATATTCATATATATGCTTTTGAAAAACATCAACAAAATATCATCGTACAATGTTTCTCGTTGGTTTGATATATATGTTATACATATCATATCATTTAATTTAGATAAAACGAACCTTTATTTAGAGTTGTAGATTTTCTTATTTAGACTCTATGTTGTATATTTTGTCTTGCACCATGTACTAACATGTTGTCCCACATTCTGATTTTCACAACAATATCAATCGGTGATCCTCCCAGAGTCCATATGTGATTAAGCATCTTATCCATACCATCAAATGTTGGTCTTCACACCACATTCATCACCTCAGTTCTAAACCCATTTTCGTGAAATATTAAATTTTTGATAGTATTATTATCTTTCCACAAATCATCTATTGTCCAAGTATTCACATAATAGATATTAGAAGAAATAACTATCTAAACAACAAAAATATACATTGTCGCCAATAGAAACATGATCAAAGCCTGTCGTACGCACATAATAGTCTCTTTCTGATGTGATAGCAATTTCAAAGACAATTGTAGGATCCAAACCAATTTTAAACACTGTTTTGTCTCATCACAGCTCTGTCATATCTTATCGTTATGATTATCAACTTGACCCAAATGATGCTCCATTGATTTCCAAGTGCACAAAAAATCTTGAAATCAAAATCGTATAGATCCATTTTGAAAACTCAGTACCTTAACAAATCCGTAAAGGTTGATGGCTTAACACCTAAACACACTTTTTCTTCTTTCCAAATAGTATATCAGAGTCATACTTCTGAGCTATTGAGTTGTCACATTTTACACAACTTTGATTCGTTCTTTTCATCCATCAACTCTTTGTCCAGCTTTTCATCTAATTCATAACCTGATTTCTTTTGTTTCACAATTGATTCTCATTCCTGATTGTGCTTAGTCATCTACCAAAGACAAATCAGAAGTACCTTCAAGTTTTGATTTTGTGTTAGAATCAAGATCTTTTTGTTAACTTCCACACCAAGATTCATCATTCAATATCCTTTGATCATGTTGGTCATGCTTGAACGTTATCACAACTTTAACCAAGTTTTTTCTTCTTCTGCTACTTCATTCCATAGGTCTGCATCATAACAATTACTTGATCAGATTTCATTGTATCAGAGTTCAAAGACTCATCAAACACAGATATGTGTAGCTGATCTTGATATAGAACAATTCATAATTGCTTATTCATAAACTCTGATAAGCATTATACTTTAATACTCCCCCGTGCACTTCATCAACTCAGATATCATAATAATGACTTTGTTTTTGCAAAACGCTGAACCTCATCAACAAAATTTAACCATTTTTGCCTCCTTTAGTTTTTGCACAACAACTCTCTACATATTTGACTAGCCATTTGAAATTCATTAAAACCTTCCATCAGTCTTAATTGATGTGGAGTGTATTGATCCATTCAAACCTCGATCACCACCAAAACTTATCAAAATCGTAATCGGCCACTATAGCTTTCAAAATATTTAGACTTGTCTTGATATCTTCTCTACACTATCCTTTAATTTTGCATTTCTTTGATTGGGCTTCTGTTTTCATCTGTGATAATCTCTAATTGAATTCTAAAAACAACCTCTGCCAATTACCTTGATTATATTCCAATTACGTGCTCAAAGTCTTGTTTCAGAAGTCATCATCTCAACATCACTTGCAAGTAATCCAGATTCTATTGTCATCTTTGTTGGTTCATCATATATGGTTTCTCATCCATTCTCCTCTCTTCTTTATTGTTCATCTTGTAACTGATTTTTCTCACACACATCATCTCCTTAACATCAAATCTATGATCTACCCTAAACAAGACAAATCTCTATCGGAAACCCATTCTAGTACCAATTGTTAGTTTGAGATTTGATCTATATCTATGTTTTAGCAATGATAAAAGTAATCAGATGCACAAAGTAAAAAAGACACATAGATTTTTCACAAGGTTTGGTTTTCCAACCTACATCCCAAAGATGTAGTCCACAAAGAAATTCACTAGAACAAGAAAGCAATCATAATTGCATATGATACAACATAAACAAGTCTACCATTTTTTTCTACTTGGTTTGTGGAAATAGTATCAGACATAACATGTCTGACTACCACCCAGCTGCACTGGTGCATCACCATCTTCAATGGCTACAGATTCCATAGAAAAACCATCATCATAACTGATAAAAGCCTCGATTCAAGGCTTATATGCGCGTGGGCTGTTTGGAGAAGGTTAAGTGAGAAACTCGACCTTAGACTTCTTGGATAGGGGTTTTTGGGTTGGTATTCGATGGAAAGGTGAAGTGAACCACACGAGGGGTGATAAACCTCGTGATAAATCACAAACTTAGAGCTAGGAGGGCTGGTCTCAACTAGATTCTAAGCGCACAAGATTCTTAGAGAGAAAACTTGTTGGAAGAAAGTTCTACTTTATTAATATCAAAAAGGTAGTCAAACTACAATGCTGGAAGGAGCCTTATTAATATGCTCGACAGCTTGACCTTCTAGGGTCGACTCATATAAAGAAAAGGAAAGTTTACAAAAGTGCACAAATGAAAAAGATACAAAAGTGCATAACCGAAAAAGGACCTATTCCTAAAATGTTCTTGACTCAAAAATGTAAACAATCTAGATCCTACCCTGCAAAACAGAAAGAGGCATATATTCGAATTGAAACTTACTTTACTTACCTCACGGCCAAGAAATGGAAGGTGGCCGTCCTTGTGGCATGCACGCGCCTTGCTCCTAGTCTTCGAGTTGGAGTAGGGTTAGGAATCTTTGGGCCCTGACCTCTCTTGCCACTAAAGCCCAAGTCTCTGAAGTTCCTTGCATTGTTGAGAAGCCTTTGGACTATTCTTTGTACTTCTGGCCCATTGTCCTTAGTCGATCTTCCTCTAGGAGCTTGTCGACCCATAAGCTGAACTTATGGAAGAGTGCTCTTGATCTACTCCTTGTCATTGCTCCTGGTGGCACTACTGGTGTGGATACTTCCTCTAGATTCATGTCCTGAAACTGGTAGCTTATCTGGTCCGAGTTTCCTTGTGTAGAAGTTGAATTGCTCGTACACTCGGCTGGATCGGCTGTACCGGCTGGACTGTGCGAGGTACTGGCCGGAATGCCTTCACGACCGGCCAAGTTGATCCCGGAGTCGGCGGCATCACCAAGGGGACCGGCGGTGTCACCCATGTCGCCACCAAGTGTGCCGGAAGCTTGGGTCTCTCCGCCGGCAATGCTGATCGGTCAGGTCCTATTGGTTGAGGGTCCGGCGGTACTGCTTGGGCCGGCAGACGTGCCAGATGGCCCGGCTGTCTCGGGCAAGCTTCCTGGTCGGCCAGTCTGGTCTCCTGGCTGGACATACGACCTGATGTCCCCATCAATAACTGACAAATTTCTCATCTTGTTAGACTGTCTGATGGGACGATGCCAGACACATGTCTACACCTTTCAGCAATACCCTCTTCAGTCGTGATTCTTCATGAGACAGCCCATTGGTATTTATAACATTCTTCTAAGCCTAGTACATAGGATCCTCACAAGATTTTGATAGATACAACTTTTTTTCCAAGTTTATCTACTTGCTAAATCTATTTTAAGAATATTTGATTTTCCATATTCAATAGATAAAACTTGTCCTCGAAGTTTATCTACCTGTCAAATCTGTTGCAGGGAATATAAGATTTTCCTGTAACCTCATACCATCTCAGCAAGCCACTTTCCATATTCGATAGATACAACTTGTCCTCTAAATTTTTCTACCTACCAAATCTGTTGGACATAATATATGGTTTTACTACAACTTCATAAGAGCTCAACAAGCCATTTGCCACGTTAGCAATTGCGCCACATCAAATCTTTACTTCTTGTTATGTTTTCTGATACATCCTATGATGCCATCAAGTCTATACGCAGTATGTTGTATTGGATATTTGAAATGCCAACAACTTCGTTCAGCTCAACAACCATCTTGTCATGTCAGCAATTACGTCATATCAAATTCTTGCTTTTTGATATGCCGTTTGATATATTCTCTAATGCATCAGATTTCAACATCTTGTTTGATGCATCATCTGTTGTATCTAACAAAGATTTTACACTTTGACAGACTTCTTTAATACGCCCTATGCTTTAAGTCGATGATTGTCCCATTGTAATCATCTATCATACTCTTGTTCTATGTTGATGATTGTATCACCTATTTTATCAAGTACTATCTCAACCTTGTTGTATCAGCACTTAGAGAACATACTCTATCTCATCTGTCTAATATCTCGATCAGACGTGTTATTGATATTGCATTCTATCTTGATAACTTTGTATCAATCACTGCATCAAACAGTATCTCAGTGTATGTTGTATCAATAATTGCATATCATATTCCATTTCATCTGTCCAGTATCTAAGTCATAATATGTTATGATTTGTTTCTACAATTTTATATATCAACCATCATAACACTAACATATTTAGTAGTTACAATATATTTACTATTACAATATATTTTCTAATAAACACTCGAAGTTGAAGATTATATTTATCATTTAATCACATAGATATATCATGTTTTATTTCTAAATTTACACTAAAATTGGAATAAAATCTAAACTTATATATTTAGTTACTTCAAAAAAATTATTATACTTTTAAAAAAATAGTAATATTTTTATGATATCTCATCATTATCGAAATAGTTTTAAGTTAATGTTGACATTGAAAACATATGTTTTCAGATGTCGATATGGACATCATAAAAAATTGGGCAATTGACAAAAATATCACTTTTTAAGTTTTTGTTCCAAATATAGAACCATTAGTTTAAATTTCCAAAAATAGCACATATTTAATACTAAAATACATTAAAATTTATTGTTAATAAAAAAATTAAACCTTAAATTGTAAAAAATGAACCCTAATATACTGTTTTAAGTTTATGTATAATTTATTTATATTAAATCTGTATTTTAGAAAATAATTTATGTTATTTTTGGAATTTTAAATTTACAATGCTAAATTTGGAAACATAAAATTAAAAATATGCTATTTTAGAGTATTATTTTAAAAAATTTACTTTTACTTTTACAAACTAAAATTATGAACTGGATTACCATGTATTATTCGAAAGATTAGGTAATATATATATATATATATAGTAATCTCCATATATATATATAGTAATCTCAATAACCAATCACAAATATATATATATATATATATATAGAATAATCTCCATAACCAATCAAAAAAGCAGAAAACAAATAAAATATTAAAATTATCCAGCTAGATAAAAAGAAAATACACCATAAATAGTAATAAAATACAATTTACCATAACTATGTTGTGACATATCCAATATAAAGACATTACATTGCACAATGAATTGAGAGATGTGAAAAAAAAATTTTATCAAGAAAAAAATAGCTTCCAACTATGTTAGATATTGACAGTAAGAGTGATTTGCTAAAAAAATACATTCCACTTGGTTTATGTGTATATAAATATATAATTTCACTATTTTTAATTACAAAAATAGTACGTAGAATTAGTGATATAATCAAAATACACAACAAAATAAGGAATATAGCACAATAAATCTAAAAATAGTAACCATTTTATAGTAGTTTGACATTTGAAATTTACTAAATTAATTTTACCTTCTCATAAATTTGAGATTATCTTTCTTAATCACAAAAACAATATTTTACCCATTTTAATCATTTTTATTTAATATACTTTGAATAATTTGAGTCAAAATAAACTTAAAATCTTAAATACTAAACTATGAACCCAAACCATAAATCTTAGTTCACCAAATTTTTAATTTTTAATTTTGAAAGAGACAATATTCCATATGGTTTTTATTTGAAAATAAATGGAATAGAATGATAAGAAAAATTGTTTTCTATAATTACTTATTCATTTTCTTGAAAACAATTTTTTATATGAATCATAATATGTTACAATTTATTCCGACAATTCCATACATTAGTCATCATAACACTAACATATTTGGTACTTACAATATATTTACTATTACAATATATTTTCTAGCAAACACTCGAAGTTGAAGATTATAATTGTATCATTTAATCACATAGATATGTCATGTTTTATATCTAAATTTACATTAAAATTGAAATAAAATCTAAACATACATATTTAGTTACTTCAAAAAATTATTATGCTTTTTAAAAAGTCGTAATATGTTTATGATATCTCATCATTATCGAAATAGTTTTAAGTTAATATTGACACTGAAAACATATATTTTGCGATGTCGATATGGACATCATAATAAAATTTACTTTTACTTTTACAAACTAAAATTATGAACTAGATTACCATGCATTATTCGAAAGATTAAGCAATATATATATATATATATATATAGTAATCTCCATAACCAATCACAAAGCAGAAAACAAATAAAATATTAAAATTATCCAGCTAGATAAAGAGAAAATACACCATAAATAATAATAAAATATAATTTACCATAACTATCATTTGTGACATATCCAATATAAAGACATTACATTGCATACAATGAATCGAAAGATGTGAAAAAAATTCTTTAGCAAGAAAAAAAATAGTTTCCAACTATTGTTAGATTATTTGCTAAAAAAATACATTCCACTTGGTATATATGTATATAAATATATAATTTTACTATTTTTGAATTGCAAAATAGTATGTAAAATTAGTAAAATAATCAAAATACACAACAAAATAAAGAATATAGCACAATAAATCTAAAAAAGTAACCATTTAATAGTAGTTTGACATTTTGAATTTACGAAATTAACTTTCCTCTCTCATAAATTTTAGATTCTCTTTCTTAATCATAAAAATAATATTTTACCCATTTTAATCATTTTTATTTAATATTCTTTGAATAATTTGATTCAAAATAAACTTAAAATCTTAAATACTAAACTATAAACCCAAATAAAAAATTTTAACTCTCCAAATTTTTTAATTTTTAATTTTGAAAGAGAAAGTATGTCATATGGTTTTTATTTGAAAATAAAGGAATAGAATGGTAAGAAAAAATGGTTCCTATAATTACTTATTCATTTTCTTGAAAAACATTTTGTGTATGTTTTAAATAAATATAAACATATCATATGTAGAAACACATTTATATTTTAACTCATATTCAAAATTAAATTATTTTTTAGCTAATACATTCAAAGTAACTAAAATTAAAAACAAATAATGAATAAAAAGAAACAGATAGAGAAAAAAAACAAAAAATCATGTGGTAAGGATAAATATGATATATCTACAAAAAATATTAAGACTATTATATCTATATATTTATGTGGTTACTTTTTTTTTAATAAGTATGGTCATTACATATTTTTTTCAAATATTAACATATATACTAGTTTTCTTGTGGCCGTTATATTTAATGCCAATAGTCAGCAAGGCTGAAATAGAATAGTACACATTCCATATAAGTGTAACAGAAAAACTTTACTAAAAAATATTCATATTTTTTTTTTCAAAATATTTTGCAACCATTACTTAAAAACTATATAAATATGTCTCCATAACCAAGAGTATAACTGGAATTAGCAAAATAACAAAGATTTTTTTTAACTGTTCAAAATTTTTAAAACTAAAATAAATTGAAATTTTTTAAAATTAAAATACCCAATTTTCTTTTCTCTTTTTTGCTATATATATATATATATATTTACCTCTAGAGAGACGTGGCAACTTCTTATTCACTACGTTTGTTAAGAAAAGAAACATTTATCTTTAAACCCATATAGTAAGAGTGATTTGCTAAAAAAATATTCTCTCTTACCATATATATATAATTTGATTATCTGAATTGCAATTTTATATATATATATATATAATGTCTTTACAAACTATATGATCCTATAAATTTTTTTTTTGAATTCGTTAGAACTCAATGCCAATAGTCAACAAAAGTTACAAACCTCCAAAAAAATTATTGGCAGTGGAGGCTGACATTTACATGTTAAGTTCACATTCCATATAAGTGTAACAGAATAAGCTTACAAAAAATGTTTATATCTTTATTTGTAACCGTTAACTTTAAAACGGTCATAACATCCAATTTGTGATTAGATAAGATAATGAAATCCTTACATTCATTATCTATCTCATAAAAATTGTGATTAGCTCCTCAAATATGTGTATAAAACGAAGCGATTAGATAACAATAACGATATGCTTTCTAAACTATCACTCGTCTTCACATTCTTCGAATTTTCTTCGATCCCTAATCTCTCTTGAAAAAAATCATGTCATTCTCTACTATACAACAATTACACACTTTCTATGCCAAAGATAGAGAGATATTCTCTAAACTTGTCCTAAAATTCTCAAGATCTCCAGCTGAATCACTTCTTGTCATGGCTACATGGCTTTGGCTTGAAGACTTTGGTTTTGAACACATATTCTCTGTCATCATCGCTCTCAGTGATCCATATATTGTGGCTCTCGCTGATGAGGCTGTCTCATGTTTTCAATGTCTTGATTATGTAGAACTTCCCAACCACTTCAACGAAATGCCTCTCACTGCAGGATTCATGAAAAGAAAAATATCTATTCAAATAATCTACCAACATCGATATAGTGCCATTACAAAAATTAAGAACTTCTTAACAACAATTTGTTCTAGAATCTTTTCTGACATTCTTCAAAGAGTTATTCCCTCTTCTTCGTCATCTTCTAGATTCCGCCGCCCTCTCAACATCCCTGGTTTCCCGCATCCAACTTTTGGAAACATCAACGTGATGCCTTATGATTTCATTGCTTTAGATAATCTCAAAAATAATAACAACTTGTTCACCATCCCTAATGGTCTTTGGAGATGGAATTCTAATTGCATCGCGACTGAGAATGATCGGACCATATTTCTAACCTTTTCTTGTGGGTTTCCTGTGTCAGAAAAAGAGGTGAAGAATCTGTTCACGTATAAATATGGAGAAAATTCTGTTGAAGGTGTTTACATGGGAGAGAACAATGGAAAATTTTTAAAGAAAAATATGAATATAAAGTTTTATCAACAATCACTTTACGCGAGATTGGTTTTGGACTCTGTGGTTACTGTGGATCGTATACTTAAAGGCGAAAGTGTAAGAAAGTTTGAAATCTATAATAAGCACATATGGGCTCGTAAGTACGAAGACAGAAGACGTTCTTGTTTTACTTAATTAAAGCGAAAAGATATTTGATTTTTTTTCGGTTTACTTCACTTTATGTTATGTTGTACTCTAATAAATTTTATAACATCTCGATTACTTTGATAAAAGTGAGATTGTGCTTGTTTAATAAACTTATTTTCTTTTATACCAAAACACCATATTCATTAAAATAGTTGGAAAAACTACTTTAAAAGAAAATAGATCGCCATATTTTAAACAAAAATATCAAATATTTATTTTTAAATTAGGAAAAGAAATGCGAGTTCGCCCTTTAAAAATATTCCCTCTCAACTAAAAGAATGTCAAAGGTATTTTTCGTCTTGGAGACCGATAACCAGCTAAGTTAGAGTCATCTTTAGTCTCTCCTCCCCCTTTTTCTTTATGGTTGATCTAAGTTGTGGATCTCGAGAGTGGTCTCTAGAATGGTACTTTCTGTTTCCTCACACTCGAGGATGACATGTTGAGATAAGTTGATAGGGACATCAGGTCGTATAGCCGGCCAGGAGATCAGATTGGCCGACCAGGGAACTTGCCCGAGACAGCTGGGCCATTTGACATGTTTACCGGCCCAAGCGGTACCACCGGACCCTCGACCAACAGGACCAGACCGATCAGTATTGCCAGCGCAGAAGCCCAAACCTCCGGCACAACTGGTGGCGGCGTGGATGACACCGCCGGTCCCATTGGTGACGCCGCCGACTCCGGGATCAACTTGGCTGGTCCAGAAGGCATTCCGGCCAGCACCTCGCACAGTCCAACCGGTACAGCCGATCCAGCCGAGTACATGGGCATTTCAGCATTTACACAAAGAGACTCGGACCAGATAAGCTACCAGCTTCAGGACATGCATCTAGAGGAAGTCACTACATCAGCGGTGCCACCATGAGCAATGACAAGGAGCAGATCAAAAGCACTCTTCCACAAGTTCAGCTTATGGGTCGACAAGCTTCTAGAGGAAGATCGACTAAGGACAGTGGGTCAGAAGTGCAAGGAAGAGTCCAAAGGATTCTCAACAATGCAAGGGACTTCAGAGACTTGGGATTTAGTGGCAAGAGAAGTCAGGACCCAAAGATTCCTAACCCTACTCCAAGTCGAAGACTAGGAGCAAGGCGCGTGCATGCCACAAGGACGGCCACCTTCCACAAGAAAACCCTCCTAATCCACTTAGGAGCAAAATAACTTGTGTTTCTTTCTTGTAGCACAATGGCAGAAGAGAATAGAGATGCAGTCGAGGCCATGATGGCCATGTTCACCACCCTCCAAACGCAATTCGCATCAATAGGCGAGAGGTTGGAGCGCGTGGAGAGGTGATAAAAGCCTCGATTCCAGGATGTATGCGCGTGGGCTGTTTGGAGAAGTTTAGGTGAGAAACTAGACCTTAGACTTTTGGGATAGGGGTTATTGGGTTGGTATTCGATGGAAAGGTGAAGTGAACCACACGAGGGGTGATGAACCTCGTGATATCACAAACTTAGAGCTAGGAAGGCTGGTCTCAACTAGATTCTAAGCGCACAAGATTCTTGAGAGAAAACTTGTTGGGGAAAAAGTTCTATCTTTATTAATATCAAAAAGGTTGTCGAACTACAATGCTAGAAGAAGCCTAATTAATATGCTCGACAGCTTGACCTTCTAGGGTCGACCCAAATAAGAAAAGGAAAACTTACAAAAGTGCACAAAAGGAAAAGATACAAAAGTGTATAATCGAAAAAGGATCTATTCCTAAAATGTCTTTGACTTAATAAAAGTAAATATTCTAGATCCTACCCTGCAAAACAGAAAGAGGCATATATTCGAATTGAAACTTACCTTAACTTACCTCATGGCCAAGAAATGGAAGGTGGCCATCCTTGTGGCATGCACGCGCCTTGCTCCTAGACTTTGACATGGAGTAGGGTTAAGAATCTTTGGGTCCTGACCTCTCTTGCCACTAAAGCCCAAGTCTCTGATGTCCCTTGTGTTGTTGAGAAGCCATTGGACTCTTCCTTGCATTTTTGGCCCATTGTCCTTAGTCGATCTTCCTCTAGGAGCTTGTCGATCCATAAGCTGAATTTGTGGAAGAGTGCCCTTGATCTGCTTCTTGTCATTGCTCTTTGAGGTACCACTGGTGTAGATACTTCCTCTAGGTGCATGTCCTGGAGCTGGTAGCTCATTTGGTCCGAGTCCTCTTGTGTAAAAGTGGAAATGCGCGTGTACTCGGCTGGATCGATTGTATCGGCTGGATTGTGCGAGGTACTGGCCAGAATGCCTTCAGGACCGGCCAAGTTGATCCCGGAGTTAGCGGCATCACCAGAGGGACCGGCGGTGTCATCCACATCGCCACCAAGTGTGCCGGAAGCTTGGACCTCTCCGCCGGCAATGCTGGTTGCTCGGGTCCTTGTGTTCGAGGGTCCGGCGGTACTGCTTGGGCCGGCAGGCGTGCCAGATGGTCCGGCTGTCTCGGGCAAGCTTCCTGGTCGGCCAGTCTGGTCTCCTGGCTGGATGTACGACCCGATGTTCTCATCATCCCCTCCTTCTTCAGTAGGTTTTGTCCTCAAAACTGGTTCATCTGCATGGAAAGGGGCTAAGTAAGTAACATTGAACGTATTGGACACATTAAACTCACCTGGGAGCTCGATCCGGTAGGCGTTGTTGTTGATCCTCTCGAGCACTCTGAATGGTCCATCTCCTCTTGGTGCTAGCTTGGAACTCCTTAGGTTTGGGAACCTCTCCTGCTGTAGGTGTAGCCACACCCAATCACCTGGTTGAAAGATCACCTCCTTTCTTCCCTTGTTGGCATGAGTCACGTACTGTCCGGTCCTCTTCTCCAAGTTTTCTGCTACCTTCTGGTGTAACCTACTTATGAACTCTGCCTTGGATGCTCCGTTGAGGTTGGTCATCTCAGCTGGTGGTAGTGGCGTTTGCTCCAATGGGGTGAGAGGGTTGAAGCCGTATACTACTTCAAATGGTGTCTTCTTGGTTGCTGAGTGCACGGCTCGGTTGTAAGCGAACTCTATGAATGGCAGGCACTCCACCCAAGTCTTTAGGTTCTTCCCTAGTGTAGTCCTGAGAAGGGTTGATAGTGTCCTGTTGACTACTTCAGTTTGGTCATCGGTTTGAGGATGGCAAGTGGTAGAGAAGAGTAGCTTCGTGCCTAGCTTTCTCCAAAGGGTCCTCCAAAAATGGCTGAGGAACTTGGTGTCCCTGTCTGATACGATGGTCCTTGGCACTCCATGAAGCCGTACTATCTCCCTGAAGAACAGCTCAGCTGTTTGTGTGGCATCATTGACATTGGCACATGGAATGAAGTGTGCCATCTTGGAGAATCTGTCCACCACTACAAAGATTGCATCTTTGTGGTTGATCTTGGGCAGACCTAGAACAAAATCCATCGAGATGTCCACCCATGGATGTGTTGGTATGGGCAGTGGGAGATACAACTCGTGAGGTTGCACTCGGGACTTTGCCTTCTTGCAAGTGATGCATCTTGCACAATGTGCTTCTACTGTCCTCTTGATGTGTGGCCAGTAGAAGTGCTCCTTGACCACTGCTAGAGTCTTGTCGACACCAAAATGGCCCATGAGTCCTCCTCCATGAGCTTCTCGGATGATAAGCTCCTTTAATGATCCTTGTGGTATGCACAACCTTCTTTCTCGGAACAAGAATCCCTCATGGATGTAGAACTTGCCATGACTCCCTGTGCCACACTCCTTGTAGCTCTCAGCAAAGTCAGAATCATCCTTGTATAGGTCCTTGATGTGCTCGAATCCTAGGATCTTTGTCTCCATGGTTGATATCAAGGCAAACCTCCTTGATAGTGCATCGGCTACCACATTGTCTTTGCCCTTCTTGTACTTGATGACGTATGGGAAAGTCTCTATGAACTCCATCCACCTGGCATGTCTCCTCTTGAGATTGGTTTGTCCTCTGAGATGTTTGAGAGTCTCATGATTAGTGTGGATCACAAACTCCTTAGACAGCAAGTAATGCTGCCAAGTCTCCAATGCTCGGAAAAGGGCATAAAGCTCCTTGTCATAAGTGGGGTAGTTCAGTGAGGCACCACCTAGCTTCTCCTCCTTGGGTTAGCACTGCTCCTATGCCTATTCCAGAGACATCACACTCCACTTCAAACGTCTTGTTGAAGTCGGGCAGGGCTAGCACTGGTGCATGTGTAAGGCTGTCCTTCAAGGCGTGGAATGCCTTCTCCTGAGCTTCTCCCCAGCTGAATCCCACGTTCTTCTTCACTACTGCCGTCAAGGGTGAGGCAATACTGCTGAAGTTGGGCACGAATCTCCTATAGAAGCTGGCCAGTCCGTGGAAGCTCCTCACTTGGCTGATGTTGCATGGTGTTGGCCATTCTTGTATGGCTCGAATCTTCTCCTCATCAACCTGTAGGCCCTGTGAACTTACAACAAAACCTAAAAAGACAAGCTTATCAGTACAAAAGGTGCACTTCTTGAGATTAGCATAAAGCTCTTCTTGTCGAAGGGTTTTAAGTACCATCTCAAGATGTGTGAGGTGTTCCCGTAGGCACTTACTATAAACTAGTATGTCATCAAAGTAAACCACTACAAACTTACTGATGTACGTCCTAAGAACTTAGTTCAGAAGGCGCATGAAGGTGCTTGGGGCATTAGTCAAGCCAAATGGCATGACTGTCCACTCGTAGAGCCCTTGCTTTGTCTTGAAAGCAGTCTTCCATTCATCACCTTCTTTCATCCTGACCTGGTGGTATCCACTCTTGAGGTCTATCTTGGAGAAGACCGTGGCTCCACTAAGCTCATCTAGCATGTCATCCAGCCATGGTATTGGATGCTGGTACTTGACTGTGATGTTGTTGATTGCTCGGCAGTCCACGCACATGCGCCAAGTCTCATCCTTCTTGGGCACTAGTAGCACTGGTACGACACATGGACTAAGGCTCTCTCGAACATAGCCTTTCTCCAGAAGCTCCTTGACTTGCTTCTCAAGCTCCTTGGACTCCTCTGGACTCATCCGGTAGGCTGGCCGGTTGGGCAGGGCTGCTCTGGGCACTAGATCAATCTGGTGTTCTATGCCACGCAAAGGAGGCAAGCCTGATGGTATCTCCTCTGGAAATACATCCTGGAACTTGTTGAGGAGAGTTGCTACTTCAGGAGGTAGCTCTACTTGTTCTTTTTCTACATTCAACACTTCTTTGAAAACCATTAGTAACATTAAATCCTTCGAGGCTAAAGCTCTCCGGACATGGCTTGGTTGAATAAGAAAATTATACTTGATAAGTTTCTTTTCCTTACTCATTTGGAGTTGTAGCTCGTGTACCTGGGCAGGTGTAAGAGGGGCCAAGCTGACCTTTCTTTTGTCATGCACAAAAGTGTAAAGATTGGTTCGGCCATCATGCCTGATCTCTTTGTCAAACTGCCATGGTCTTCCTAGCAGAAGATGGCTAGCTTGCATGGGCACCACGTCGCACACGACTTGGTCTTGGTACTTGCCCACATTGAATGGCACAGTGACTTGCTCATGGATTTTGAGTTCCACTTTGTCATCCAGCCATCTCAGTCTATATGGTCGAGGATGCCTTTTCTTCTCTAGACCTAGCTTATCAACCATATATGCACTAGCAACGTTAGTGCAAGAACCACCATCTATGATGAGGTTACATACCTTGCCCTTGATGGTGCAACGGTTGTGGAAGATGTTCTCCCTTTGGATGGTCTTTGAAGGATCTACCATTGCACTGAGGATGCGTCTAGTGACCAGTACTTCCCCCACATGAGGGTACTCAATGTTACCATACTCCTCTTCTAGTTCATAGTCCTCTTCATCTTGGGACTCATATTCTCCAGTCTCCGTAATCAACATGACCCGGTTGTTTGGGCACTCCCTTGAGATGTGTCCACGACCCCTACACTTGAAACAAGTGATGTCACGTGATCTTTGAGGGTTAGAAGACTTACCAGGCTCTCTCTGGTCACGGGTGGGTTCAGGAGGCTTGCTCTTGAACCTTGACTCGATCTCTATGCTCTTGCCTTTGTCTACGGGCTTGGGCATGTTGCTTGGTGCCCAAGGTGTCTTAGGCTTGCTGCGGATGTCTTGGTTCTTACGTTTAATGTGCTGCTCAGCCTGGACAGATAGGTGGAACAAGTCTTTGAAGTCATTGTAGATTTGCCTTTCCACCTTGCGGCTGATTCTTTCTTGGAGTCCATCCAAGAATTGTGCCATCAATGCTTCTTCATCATCATTGAGCTCCAATCTGTTCCTTAGCTTCTCAAACTCTTCATAGTACTCTTCTACTGATCTAGTACCCTGCTTAAGAGTACGAAAACGACGTTGCAAGTCTCTATGAAAGTAAGGTGGAACAAACCTTTGTCGTATGAGGTCTTTCATGTCGACCCATGAGTCTATGGGCCTCATTCTCTTCCTCTTTCTGTCAGATACCTCACGATCCCACCAGATGAGGCCATTGTCCGTGAGTTGTGCTACTGCCATTGAGACTCTCCTAGGACCTGGTTGGTTGTAATGATCAAAGATATGATCCATTCTTCTTTCCCAATCTAGGTAAGCCTCGGGGTCTACTTTTCCTACAAAACTAGGAGGAGTTAGCTTAACATCAGGATGATTTACCCGGTTGTAGGTGTGTTCATCTCCATCCTCATGATGTCTAGGAGGCATTCTTGGTCTCTGGTGAAGACCATATGTCTCAAAGCCATCATCTTCTGCCTCTGGTCGCCGTGGAGGTCCTCTCGGCCTATGGTGATAGTTATGAGGTTGTGTGTCCTCATCTCCATCTGGCTGGGGTTCCTCCTGTTCTTGCCGTGTCCTAAGGTGCTCAGGACCCTCAGGACGGTCTTGCTCAGCTCTCACATGCCTTATGGCTTGGAATCTCACCGTTTCCACGCGCTCCAACCTCTCGCCTATGGATGCGAGTTGTGTTTGGAGTGTGGTGAACATGGCCATCATGGCTTCGGTTGCTTCTCTATTTTCTTCTGCCATTGTGTACTACAAAGAAAGAAGACAAGTTAGGATCCTCCTAAATTATTAGGATGGTTTTTTTTTTATAAAGATTCGAAAATTTTGCAAAAAGGAAAAAATCTGAGAATTGGAAATTCAAAGATATGAAGATTTGAGAAAAAGAAAACTTTCTTGACAACTTGTGCTAGCTGTCCAATTCGAATTCTTTTAGTATTCTTTCTATTTTCTTTTTCTTTTCTTTTTAATTTAACTTAAAAATAAAGGAAATATGATTTAAACAAAAAAGAAAACGTGAATGGCAATGCAAAAGTGAATCTAAACCCTAGTGATACACGTAGAAGGCTAGATGCACTCGGTTTGGAGTTTGATGTTATTTTTTTGATTTTTCTTGAATGCGACTTAAACTAATGCAACAACTAAAAACAAAACAAGCTAAAGATAGAAACAACCTGGTTTAGGAGCTTTAAGCTCTGATACCAAAATGATACAAGCCTTGATTCAAGGATGTATGCGCGTGGGCTGTTTGGAGAAGTTTAGGTGAGAAACTCGACCTTAGACTTCTGGGATAGGGGTTTTTGGGTTGGTATTCGATGGAAAGGTGAAGTGAACCACACAAGGGGTGATGAACCTCGTGATAAATCACAAACTTAGAGCTAGGAGGGATAGTCTCAACTAGATTCTAAGCGCACAAGATTCTTGAGAGAAAACTTGTTGGGAAAAAAGTTCAATCTTTATTAATATCAAAAAAGGTTGTCGAACTACAATGCTGGAAGGAGCCTTATTAATATGCTCGACAGCTTGACCTTCTAGGGTCGACCCAAATAAGAAAAGGAAAACTTACAAAAGTGCACAAAAGGAAAAGATACAAAAGTGTATAATCGAAAAAGGACCTATTCCTAAAATGTCGTTGACTTAATAAAAGTAAATATTCTAAATCCTATCCTGCAAAACAGAAAGAGGCATATATTTGAATTGAAACTTACCTTAACTTACCTCATGGCCAAGAAATGGAAGGTGACCGTCCTTGTGGCATGCACGCGCCTTGCTCCTAGTCTTCGACTTGGAGTAGGGTTAAGAATCTTTGGGCCCTGACCTCTCTTGCCACTAAAGCCCAAGTCTCCGATGTCTCTTATGTTTTTGAGAAGCCATTGGACTCTTCCTTGCACTTTTAGCCCATTGTCCTAAGTCGATCTTCCTCTAGGAGCTTGTCGACCTATAAGCTGAATTTGTGGAAGAGTGCCCTTGATCTGCTTCTTGTCATTGCTCCTTTGAGGTACCACTGGTGTAGATACTTCCTCTAGGTGCATGTCCTAGAGCTGATAGCTCATTTGGTCCGAGTCCTCTTGTCTAGAAGTGGAAATGCGCGTGTACTCGGCTGGATCGGCTGTACTGGCTGGATTGTGCGAGGTACTGGCCGGAATGCCTTCAGGACCGGCCAAGTTGATCCCGGAGTTGGCGGCATCACCAGAGGGACCGGCGGTGTCATCCACGTCACCACCAAGTATGCCAGAAGCTTGGGCCTCTCCGCCGGCAATGCAGGTTGCTCGGGTCCTTGTGGTCGAGGGTCCGGCGGTACTGTTTGGGCCGGCAGGCGTGCCAGATGGTCCGGCTGTCTCGGGCAAGCTTCCTGGTCGGCCAGTCTGGTCTCCTGGCTGGATATACGACCTGATGTCCTCATCTTACTCTATCTCATTTGTCCAATGTGTGAATCAGCCATGTTATTGATATTGCATTCTGTCTTGATAACTTTGTATCAACCACTACATCAAACACTATATCAGTTTCTGTTGTATCAGCACTTGCATATCATACAGCATCTCATATACCCAGTATCTAAGTCATAATATGTTTTGATTTGTTCCGACAGCTCCACAAATCAGTCATTATAACACTAACATATTTGATAGTTACAATGTATTTACTATTACAATGACTATTACAATATATTTTCTAAGAAACACTCGAAGTTGAAGATTATAATTTTATCATTTAATCACCCAGATATATCATGTTTTATCTCTAAATTTACACTAAAATTGATATAAAATCTAAACTTATATATTTAGTTACTTCAAAAAATTATTTTTTTTAAACAATCGTATTATTTTTATAATATCTCATCATTATCGAAATAGTTTTAAATTAATGTTAGACATTGAAAACATATATTTTGGGATGTCGATATGGATATCATAAAAATTTTACTTTTACTTTTACAAACTAAAAGTATGAACTGGATTACCATGTATTATTCAAAGATTACGTTATTTATATATATAGTAAGTTCCATAACCAATCACAAAAACAGAAAACAAATAAAGTATTAAAATTATCCAGCTAAAGAAAGAGAAAATACACCACAAATAGTAATAAAATATAATTTACCATAACTATCATTTGTGACATACCCAATATAAAGACATTACATTGCATACAACGAATCGAGAAATGTAAAAAAAATTCTTTACCAAGAAAAAAAAATACTGTCCAACTATGGTTAGATATTGACAGTAAGACTGATTTGCTAAAAATACATTCCACTTGGTATATATTTATATAAATATATAATTTGACTATTTTGAATTACAAAATAATACGTAAAATTAGTGAAATAATCAAAATTACACAACAAAATAAAGAATATAGCACAATAAATCTAAAAATAGTAATCATTTAATAGTAGTTTGACGTTTGGAATTTACTAAATTAACTTTTCTTTCTCATAAATTTGAGATTCTCTTCCTTAATCACAAAAAAATATTTTACCCATTTTAATCATTTTTATTTAATATTCTTTGAATAATTTGATTCAAAATAAACTTAAAATATTAAATACTAAACTATGAACCCAAACCATAAATATTAACTCACCAAATTTTTTAATTTTTAATTTTGAAAAAGAAAGTATGCCATATGGTTTTTATTTGAAAGTAAATGGAATAGAATGGTAAAAAAAAATTGTTTCCTATAATTACTTATTCATTTTCTTGAAAACAATTTTGTGTATGTTTTAAATAAATTTAAACATATCATATGTAGAAAAAATTTTATTTTTTAAGTCATATTCAACATTAAATTATTTTTTAGCTAAGACATTCAAAGTAACAAAAATTAAAAACAAATAATGAATAAAAAGAAAAAGATAGAGAAAAAAACCATGTCGTAAGTATAAATATGATATATTTACAAAAACTATTAAAACTATTATATCCATATATTTATGTGGTTACTTTTTTAATAAGTATGGTCATTACACTATATTTTTCAAATATTAACATATATACTATTTTTCTTGTGTCCGTTATAACTTAATGCCAATAGTCAGCAAAGCTCAAAAAGAATAGTGCACATTCCATATAAGTGTAACAGAAAAAACTTACAAAAAATTCATATTTTTTTTTAATATTTTACAACCATTACTTAAAAACTATATAAATATGTCTCCATAACCAAAAGTATAACTGGAATTAGCAAAATAACAAATAATTGTTTTTACTGTTTAAAATTTTTAAAATTAAAATATACAATTTTTTCTCCTTTTTGCTTTATTGCCATTTCTCTAATTATAATCTTATTCTTTGTCATTGAACTAATTAACTACAAAAACTATCAGAAAATCATCTAGTTTGAAGTTAGATAAGATCATGAAATTCTTTCCTTCCTTATTTTAAACAATCTCTTAAACAATATGATCCATTTTATAAGACAACGATATATTTTCTAAATTTTTCAAACTTTCTGCTATTGATTTTCTACAATCACACACTTTCGAATTTATACATTTTAATTTTGAATTGGTTATTTTAGTTTGATTAAAATCAAATCATCTCAAATAACCAAATAATCAAATCAAATCAAATAAACGTTAAATATTTTCTACTACAAAAAAATTCTCCAAGTTTTCATTTTTTATTAACCTTCAACAATAAAATAGATTATTTTAAAAACAATATACTGTAAGCTAGAATTTTGAATTCAAGACAGGAAAGCCAAATATAACTTATGTATGGTATTTGAAAAACAAAAAAATCTAATGGTTAAAACTTCAAAATTATTCAAAAATATATATAGTAATCTCTATAACCAATCGTAAAAAAAATTAAATATTAAATATTATCATTCATTTTATTAAATCAGAATAAATTTTAAAAGTAATCTGATTTCATGTGTTATGCTACTGAAATTTCTATTAGATAATTTAGATTTTATTAAAGGTATTTTTGTCAAATTATCATGCACACTAAACGTGTTGTTAAATAAAGTATAACATATTATAATATTTTTACATGCTTTTTACTATAAAAAAATAAAATATTTCAAAATCTAATTTTAAATATTTAACTAATTTAATTAATATTGGAGTAATACCATAAAACAACACATTTTTAATTTTTATTCTAAATTTATCAATTTAAACTTAAAATTCCAAAAATAACATAAATTAGTTTTTGAAAATATATATTTATTATAAATAAATTATAACTATAATTAAAATATTATATTTGGGTTTATTTTATTATATTTGAATCAATAATAAGTAAATTAAATATTATTGCTCAATTTCTATTTTTTATTATAAAATTTAATCTATAAAAACCTTATCCGAGAATCCAAGATAGAATTTAATTTAGATTAAAAAAACAAATGATACCATAAATAGTTAAGTATAAAATATAAATATTGTGTCTAATATCCCCAAATGTAAAGACATTACTTGCATATATTGAATTCAATAGAGAGACGTGGCAACTTCTCATTCACTAGGTTTATTAAGAAAAGAAACATTTATCTTTAAACCACTATAGTAAGAGTGATTTGCTATAAAAAATATTTCCTCTTACCATATATATAATTTGATTATAAGAATTGCAATTGGTGTAATGTTTTTACCACCTTTACGTTTATCCCACATTTATAAAGTTCGACTATACTGCAATTATATATATATATGTACTAAATTTTCATATGAAAATATTAAGTTATTGGGTCGGTGCGTTATGATTCAATAACAAAAAAATTGCAATTATATATATATATATATAACTAATGTCTTTACAAATATATGATCCTATAAATTTTTTTTTGTACTCGTTAGAATTCAATGTGAATAGTCAACAAAAGTTACAAACCTCCAAAAATATTATTGGCAGTGGAGGCTGATATTTACATGTTAAGTTCACATTCCATATAAGTGTAACAGAATAAGCTTACAAAAAATGTTTATATCTTTATTTGTAACCGTTAACTTTAAAACGGTCATAACATCCAATTTGTGATTAGATAAGATAATGAAATCCTTACATTCATTATCTATCTCATAAAAATTGCGATTAGCTCCTCAAATATGTGTATAAAACGAAGCGATTAGATAACAATAACGATATGTTTTCTAAACTATCACTCGTCTTCACATTCTTCAAATTTTCTTCGATCCCTAATCTCTCTTGAAAAAAATCATGTCATTCTCTACTATACAACAATTACACACTTTCTATGCCAAAGATAGAGAGATATTCTCTAAACTTGTCCTAAAATTCTCAAGATCTCCAGCTGAATCACTTCTTGTCATGGCTACATGGCTTTGGCTTGAAGACTTTGGTTTTGAACACATATTCTCTGTCATCATCGCTCTCAGTGATCCATATATTGTGGCTCTCGCTGATGAGGCTGTCTCATGCTTTCAATGTCTTCATTCTATAGAACTTCTCAACCATTTCAACCAAATGCCTCTCACTGCAGGATTCATGAAAAAAAAAATATCTCTTCAAATAATCTACCAACATCGATATAGTGCCATTACAAAAATTAAGAACTTCTTAACAACAATTTGTTCTAGAATCTTTTCTGACATTCTTCAAAGAGTTATTCCCTCTTCTTCGTCATCTTCTAGACTCCACCGCCCTATCAACATCCCTGGTTTCCCGCATCCGACTTTCGGAAACATCAACGTGATGCCTTATGATTTTATTGCTTTAGATAATCTCAAAAATAATAACAACTTGTTCACCATCCCTAATGGTCTTTGGAGATGGAATTCTAATTGCATCGCGACTGAGAATGATCGGACCATATTTCTAACCTTTTCTCGTGGGTTTCCTGTGTCAGAAACAGAGGCGAAGAATTTGTTCACGTATAAATATGGAGAAAATTCTGTTGAAGGTGTTTACATGGGAGAGAACAATGGAAAAATTCCAAAGAAAAATATGAATATAAATTTTTTTCAACAATCACTTTACGCGAGGTTGGTTTTGGACTCTGTGGTTACTGTGGATCGTATACTTAAAGGAGAAAGCATTAGAAAGTTTGAAATCTACAATAAGCACATATGGGCTCGTAAGTACGAAGACAGACGACGTTCTTGTTTTACTTAATTAAAGCCAAAAGATATTTGATTGTCTTTTTCGGTTTACTTCACTTTATGTTATGTTGTACTCTAATAAATTTTATAACATCTCGATTACTTTGATAAAAGTGAGATTGTGCTTTTTTAATAAACTTATTTTATTTTATACCAAAACACCATATTCATTAAAATAGTTCGAAAAACTACTTTAATAGAAAATAGATCACCATATTTTATACAAAAAGATCAAATATTTATTTTTAAATTAGGAAAAGAAATGCGATTTCGCCTTTTAAAAATATTCTCTCTCAGCTAAAACAATGTCAAAAATACTTTTCCGTCTTGGAGACCGATAACCGGCTAAGTCAGAGTCATCGTTAGTCTCCCCTCCCCCTTTTTCTTTATGTTGGATCTGAGTTTTGGATCTCGACAGTGGTCTCTAGAATGGTGCCTTCTATTTCCTCACACTCGAGGATGACATGTTGAGATAAGTGACCTCCAGTGGCTCTTGGCGGTTCTTCTCTCTCAGGTGATAAACCTAGTTTTGGGTGCCACGGTAGTGGTCAAAGCTTTGCCATTTACCTCGGTTCGATGAGTCCACTCTAGTTTCATTATCTTTTATCTGCGATTTAGGTCCTACTAGGGGTTTCATTTCCCTTGTTCTCCATGTTCCATGTTGTTGTGTTATTTCTCTCTTCTCTTTTGGGTTTGGTCCCTATTTCATGTGCTAGTGAAGTGTGGTTTGAAGAAGAAGATTTCTATTATAGTGCGAATAAGAGTTTGTTCATCTGGTGATATGGTAGCACAGAGCTGACATGGCAAAAAATATCAGAAGATTTAGAGATGACAAAGAAGCTGGAGTGTGAGGTGTCAAGAGAATCTTCTGATACGGACAAGAAGATCTCAAGAGAATATGAAAAGAATAGTTGATGGAAATATTTTAGAAAAGATAAACTTGGACATCGAGCATTTTTTCTAGACAAGATTACACAAAGATTGTAGGGAATTTTGTGTAATATAAATGGCCTAAGAGGGTTAAGGTAACACTTTTGGCGCCATGTGTGAGGTTTTTTTTGAAGCTCTAAACAGAAACTTGAAAAAGTGAATGTTGTGATTTTTCTTGTTTATCATACTTGGGTGATTAGGATCAAGAAGAATTAGATTTCGATTATATATTTGTTGGTAAAAACCTAAGAAAGGTTTAGGTGTGTGTAAATACTAATAAGTGTAATCCTAGTAAAAAATAACTTATAAATATAATATACAAGCGTTTGGACTTGTGCTTTCTAAGTCAGAAGTTTGTTTGTTGAGTTTCTATACTTAAAATTGGTATCAGAGGAAACATATATTAAAGATTGTGTTTATCCTACTACAAGTGAAATCTTGAGGCAAATATTTAGAATTCACAACAGTTTGTAATATTGGCCAAACCATTGATATTGATGTTAGACACTGAGAATTATGGTTACTGAAAGGTTCAGATGATACAAATGATACAAAGTATTGATCCTGATGCGTGGGCAGCAGTTGAAGATGAATGGTCTCCACCAATGATAAAAAATCAAGAAGATGAACTTGTACCAAATCCCATAAAGAACTAGATTGCAAAAAAGGCAGAACCAAACATAAATCTAGAGCTCTATATGCAATCTTCTACTCTCTACCAATGAATAGTTCAACAGAGTAAAAGCATGCAAAACAGCAAAAACATCATGGGATATTTTTCAAGTGTCATTTGAGAGAACCAATAATGTGAAAGGGCTAGGAGGATTGACTTGCTGGCATCACAATTTGAGTCAAACATGAGTGAGGATGAGACTGTTGAACAATTCAGCATCAAGTTGAACTTTATTGCACATGAGGCTGTGGTTTTTGGAAAGAACTACAAGGACACAAAAATGGTTAAGAAATTACTCGAGAGTTTACTAGTAAAATTTCAGTCTCACAAGTCTGCAATAGATGTTGCTATATGAACTTTGATGAAATGAAGTTTGAACAAGTAGTGGGATGATAGCGCGGGGTGGGGGGGGGGGGGTTATGAATTGGGATTAAGGAAGAAGACACAAGTTTCGTTAAAAGGTGTAGCACTCTTTGTTACAGATAAATAAGGAAACAAGGAAGACGATCTTGAAGTCACAATGGGACTAATAGTGAGGAAATAATTCAGAAAGATGGAAAAACTAATAGTGAGGAAATAATTCAGAAAGATGGAAAAACTAATAGTGAGGAAATAATTCAGAAAGATGAAAAAACACAAAAACAGGTTTATCAAGTGCAATAGGAAACTGAAAAGGAGATGAACTTTTATTTGACAATAAGTGTTTGGCATATCAAGGTTATTGACATTTCAAGTCAAAGTGTCAAGTCCTAAAAAAAAAGGAATGTTGCAGTGCTATGAATGTAAATGATATGGTCATATAAAAGCATAATTCTTTGGTGTGTCTAGAAAGAAGGAAAAAGTTGGAGTGATAATGATTCAGATTCTAAGAATGATTAAGGAGCAGGATATTTACCTGTGAGGCATACTTTGGCATCATTAAGGCTGGATTAGATGATGTGTTTCAAGAACATTGGAGTGTTGCATTTACAGATGATTGGGATATGTCGCTTGAGGACAAGAACACGATTCTAGTTGAGAATCTAATTCAGAGGTTCGAGAAAAATGAAAAACTTACAAAAACAAACAAGGAACTATGTGAGAAAATTCATGCACTGGAAAAAGAGCTTAAAGGAGAAAAAGAGAAGATGTTTGAGCTAAACTCCCAGCTGAATGTTGAGTTACGCAATATCAAGATGCTAACTAAGATAACTAAAGATCTTGACATGCTTTTGTCATCTAGACAAACTAGTCAAACCAGGTGGGGACTTAGATTTCATGAGAACCTTCGAGCTCATCAACAATCTTTGTCAAAGCTGCTCCAACCAATCGAATCTCTCAGCCACATGACATCAAAACACTAACCAACATGAAGGTTGGAAGTGAACGATCAAGAGGTTGTTGGTACTACGGAAAACCAGAACTTTTTAAAGCTAACTGCTATAGATTTTGGAATAGAATTGCTCAAATCATGTATCAAAAGGATTTTCATAGAGTTAGCCTGAACAGAAAGAAGGTTTGGATCAAGAAACAGAGATTATAATGTCATGTAGCATATATTGCTGGACAAAGATGATGAGTCTTGGTACTTCGAAATTGGGTGTTCAACGCATATGACAGGATCAAAAAGTTCTTAGAAATTGTGAAGAATTTTTGGTGGAAAAAATCAGGTTTGGGGATGGAGCCAAAGGCAAGATAAAAGGAAAAAGTGGAACCAGTGGGGAGACCAAACCTCAATTGATGAATCTGAGGGTGATGAGGACACCAGATAAAATGGCTGGCCAAATCGTGAAGATGGCCGACCAGAAGGCCTGCCCGAGATAGCCGGCCCGATAGGCGACTTGGCCGGACCAAGCGATGCCGCTGACACGATGGGCAATAGGGTCGGGCGGACCAACACCGCCGGTGAAACGGCCCAAATTCTAGACCCAACAGGCGGTGACATGGCCAACACCGTTGGCTCCGCTGGCGACACGGCCGGCTCACCTAGCATTCCGGCCGGCTCCAATGACCTCTCGGCTAGCTCAACCCGCAGCACAGCTGGCTCACGCGGCAACACGGCGAGCTCAAGCTCCACACAAGGAGACTCGGATCAAATCACCAGCCAGCTTTAGGGAATGGATATAGAGGAGAGTTCTGCCCCAATGGTACCACCAGGAGCCATGACAAAAAGCACAACAAGGGCACTCTTCCACAAGTTCAACTTGTGGGTGGAAAAGCTCCTAGAAGACCAAGGACAAACAATGGGCCAAGAGTGCAACAATCAAGTCAAGGGATTCTCAACTCATCTAAGTGCTCCAGAAGCTTGGGATCTCATGGCAAAAGAGGTCAAGGCCCAACAATACATTAACCTACTTCAAATCCAAGACTAAGCCCGTGCAAGCCACAAAGTTGGTCACCTTCCATTTCTTGGCCAAAAGATAAGAAGATAAGTTTTCAAATTATATATTGCCTTTTTTCAGGGTAGGAACTAGTAGTTTTCCTTTTTGTTGAGTCAAAAACAATTAAGTAGTTGTCATTTTTGGTTGTTTCCACTTTATAATTTTCCTTTATGTACTTTTGTAACTTTTCCATTTTTCTTTTGGGTTGACCCTAGAAGGTCAAGCTGCCGAGCATATTAATAAGGCTCCTTTCATCATTTTAGTTCGACAACTTTTTGATCTTAGTAAAGATCGTATTTTCTTCTAAGAGTTTTTCCCACAAAACTCTTGTCGCCTAGACCTAGTCGAGACCAGCCCTCCTAGCTCTAAGCTTGTGATTTATCACGAGACTCCTCATACCTCGTGTGTTTCACCTCACCCCACCACCCAACACACACGCCCAAACCCAACCTAAGAAGCCTAAGGCCGAGTTTCTCGCATAAGTTTCTTACAACCTGTCCGAGAGCATCACGGCCGTATAACAAGGCTTGTATTATTTTGGTATCAGAGTTTAAACTCCTAAAACCATATTGTCTCTATCCTTTACTTCAGTTTTATTCAATTTCGTGCATTAGTTTAGTTTCATCTAAAAAAACTATAAAAAAAATCAAACCGATTGCACCTTCTTCTCCTACACGCATCGCTAGGGTTTACGGTTATCCTCTTACATCTAATTGTGTTCCTTTTTGCTAAGTTGTAGTTTCCATTATTTCTTTAGTTAAAACAAATAAAATTAAGAAAAGAAAACTACCAAAAAATATCAAGAAAGAAATTGGTTAGGATCTTAGAAGATTGCATTCTTAAATTGTCTTTTTCCTTTTTGCAAATTGTTTTTTTCGTATTTTCCTTTTTCCTAAGTTTTTAACCTATTATAAAAACAAACTCGTAGAGAAATTTGTAGGAGCAACTCACCCTTATTTTCTCTTGTAGTATACGATGGCAGAAGGAGGAAACCAGAATGCAACCGAGGCCATGATGGCCATGTTCACCACACTTCAAACCCAATTCGTATCGATTGGAGAAAGGGTTGAGCGTGTGGAACAGCCAGTAAAGTTCTAAGCCATAAGGAACGTGAGGGCTGGCCATGACCCTACTGAAGGCCTTGACCACCCTATACCATGACCAGAACATGAGGACCCTCATCCGGATGAAAAAGAAGGCCACCAGCCTCACGACTGCCACCCTAGGCCGAGAGGACCCACACAGCAGCCAGAAGAGGAAGGCGATTGCTACCAGGCATATGGTCAACACCAAAGACCCAAAATGCCTCCAAAACATCAAAAAGATGGAGAGTACTACGCTTATAACTGAGTAAATCATCATGATGTTAAGCTAACCCCTCCGAGTTTTGCAGGAAAAGTAGACCCGAGGCCTATCTAGATTGGGAGCGAAGAATGGATCACATCTTTGACCATTACAACCAACCAGGCCCTCAGAGAGTCTCCATGGCAGTAGCACAACTCACGGAAAATACCCTCATCTGGTGGGATCGTGAGGTTTCTGACCGGCGGAAAAAGAGGCTAAGACCCGTAGACTTATGGGCCGACATGAAAGACCTCATGAGGCAATGGTTTGTTCCTCCCTATTTCCATAGAGATGTGCAACGCCATTTTCATACTCTTAAGCAGGGCACAAGGTCAGTGGAGGAATATTTTGAGGAGTTCGAAAGACTAAGGAATAGGCTGGAGCTCAATGATGATGAAGAAGCATTGATGGCTCAGTTCTTGGATGGCTTGCAAGAGAGGATCAGCCGGAAGGTAGAGATGCAAATCCACACTGATTTCAAGGACCTATTCCACCTTTCTGTCCAGGCTGAATAGCACATCAAATGCAAGAGCCAAGACATACGCAACAGGCCTAAGATACCTTGGACACCAAGCAATGGCATCAAGCCAATGGACAAATGCAACAACATTGAGATCGAGTCACAATTCAAGATCGAGGCTCCTGAACAAACCCGTGACTAGAGAGAGCCAAGTAAGTCCTAAAACCCTCAAATATCATGTGATATTACTTGTTTCAAGTGTAGGGGTCGCGGCCACATCTCAAGAGAGTGCCCAAACAACCGAGTCATGCTGATCACGGAGGCTGGAGAGTACGAGTCTCAGGATGAAGAAGACTGGAACCAGAAGGAGATTATAGAGACATAGAATACCTAGATGAGGGAGAGGTACTGGTGACACTATGCATCCTAAGTGCAATGGTCGACCCCTCCGAGACCATTCAATGGGCGAACATCTTTCCACAACCGTTGCACCATCAAGAGAAAGGTATGTAAACTCATCATAGATGGTGGTTCTTGTACTAACGTGGCCAGTGCGTATATGGTTATAAGTTATACCTAGTGATACAAGCCTCGATTCAAGGCTTGGATGTGCGTGGGCTGTTTGTAGAAGATTAGGTGAGAAACTCAACCTTAGGCTTCTGGATGGGGGTTTTCTGGTTGGTAAAAGATGGAAGGGTGAAGTGAACCACACGAAGGGTGATGAACCTCGTGATAAATCACAAACTTAGAGCTAGGAGGGCTGGTCTCAACTAGGTTCTAAGCGGACAAGTCTCTTGAGAGAATAACTTGTTGAAAGAAAATTCGATCTTTATTAATATCAAAAAGGTTGTCGAACTACAATGCTGGAAGGAGCCTTATTAATATGCTCGACAGCTTGACCTTCTAGGGTCGACTCAAATAAGAAAAAGGAAAACTTACAAAAGTGCACAAAAGGAAAATATACAAAAGTGTATAATCGAAAAAGGACCTATTCCTAAAATGTCTTTGACTCAATAAAAGTAAATATTCTAGATCCTACCCTGCAAAACAGAAAGAGGCATATATTCGAATTGAAACTTACCTTAACTTACCTCATGGCCAAGAAATGGAAGGTGGCCGTCCTTGTGGCATGCACGCGCCTTGCTCCTAGTCTTAGACTTGGAGTAGGGTTAAGAATCTTTGGGCCCTGACCTCTCTTTCCACTAAAGCCCAAGTCTCTGGTGTCCGTTGTGTTGTTGAGAAGCCATTGGACTCTTCCTTGAATTTTTGGCCCATTGTCCTTAGTCGATCTTCCTCTAGAGCTTGTCGACCCATAAGCTGAATTTGTGGAAGAGTGCCCTTGATCTGCTTCTTGTCATTGCTCCTTGAGGTACCACTGGTGTAGATACTTCCTCTAGGTGCATGTCCAGGAGCTGGTAGCTCATTTGGTCCGAGTCCTCTTGTGTAAAAGTGGAAATGCGCCTGTACTCGGCTGGATCGGCTGTACCGGCTGGATTGTGCGAGGTACTGGCCGGAATGCCTTCAGGACTGGCCAAGTTGATCCCGGAGTTGGCGGCATCACCAGAGGGACCGGCGTGTCAGCCACGTCGCAACCAAGTATGCCAGAAGCTTGGGCCTCTCCGCCGGCAATGCTGGTTGCTCTGGTCCTTGTAGTCGAGGGTCCGGCGGTACTGCTTGGGCCGGCAGGCGTGCCAGATGGTCCGGCTGTCTCGGGCAAACTTCCTGGTTGGCCAGTCTGGTCTCCTGGCTGGATGTACGACCTGATGTCCTCATCATCCCCTCCCTCTTCAGTAGGTTTTGTCCTCAAAACTGGTTCATCTGCATGGAAAGGGGCTAAGTCAGTAACATTGAACGTATTAGACACATTATACTCACCTGGGAGCTCGATCCGGTAGGCGTTGTTGTTGATCCTCTCGAGCATTCTGAATGGTCCATCTCCTCTTGGTGCTAGCTTGGAACTCCTTAGGTTTGGGAACCTCTCTTGTCGTAGGTGTAGCCACACCCAATCGCCTGGTTGAAAGATCACCTCCTTTCTTCCCTTGTTGGCATGAGTCACGTACTGCCCGGTCCTCTTCTCCAAGTTTTCTGCTACCTTCTGGTGTAATCTCCTTATGAACTCTGCCTTGGATGCTCCGTTGAGGTTGGTCATCTCGGCTGGTGGTAGTGGTGGTTGCTCCAATGGGGTGAGAGGGTTGAAGCCGTATACTACTTCAGATGGTGTCTTCTTGGTTGCTGAGTGCACGGCTCGGTTGTAAGAGAACTCTATGAATGGTAGGCACTCCACCCAAGTCTTTAGGTTCTTCCCTAGTGTAGTTCTGAGAAGAGTTGATAGTGTCCTGTTGACAACTTCAGTTTGGCCATCGGTTTGAGGATGGCAGGTGGTAGAGAAGAGGAGCTTTGTGCCTAGCTTTCTCCAAAGGGTACTCCAGAAGTGGCTGAGGAACTTGGTGTCCCTGTCTGATACGATGGTCCTTGGCACTCCATGAAGCCGTACTATCTCCCTGAAGAACAGCTCAGCTGTTTGACTGGCATCATTGACATTGGCACATGGAATGAAGTGTGCCATCTTGGAGAATCTGTCCACCACTACAAAGATTGCATCTTTGTGGTTGATCTTGGGCAGACCTAGAACAAAGTCCATTGAGATGTTCACCCATGGATGTGTAGGTATGGGTAGTTGGAGATACAACCCGTGAGGTTGCACTTGGGACTTTGCCTTCTTGCAAGTGATGCATCTTGCACAATGAGCTTCTACTGTCCTCTTGATGTGTGGCCAGTAGAAGTGCTCCTTGACCACTGCTAGAGTCTTGTCGACACCAAAGTGGCCCATGAGTCCTCCTCCATGAGCTTCTCGGATGATAAGCTCCCTTAATGATCCTTGTTGTATGCATAGCCTTCTTTCTCGGAACAAGAATCCCTCATGGATGTAGAACTTGCCATGGCTCCCTGTGCCACACTCCTTGTAGCTCTCAGCAAAGTCAGGATCATCCTTGTATAGGTCCTTGAGTGCTCGAACCCTAGGACCTTTGCCTCCATGGTGGATATCAAGGAAAACCTCCTTGATAGTGCATCGGCTACCACATTATCCTTGTCCTTCTTGTACTTGATGACGTACGGGAAAGTCTCTATGAACTCCATCCACCTGGCATGTCTCCTCTTAAGATTGGTTTGCCCTGTTAGGTGTTTGAGAGTCTCATGATCAGTGTGGATAACAAACTCCTTGGACAGCAAGTCATGCTACCAAGTCTCCAATGCTCAGACAAGGGCATAAAGCTCTTTGTCATAAGTGGGGTAGTTCAGTGAGGCACCACCTAGCTTCTCACTGAAGTATGCCACTGGTCTCCCTCCTTGGGTTAGCACTGCTCCTATGCCTATTCCAGAGGCATCACACTCCACTTCAAACGTCTTGTTGAAGTCGGGCAGGACTAGCACTGGTGCATGTGTAAGGCTGTCCTTCAAGGCCTCGAATGCCTTCTCTTGAGCTTCTCCCCAACTGAATCCCACGTTCTTCTTCACTACTGCCGTCAATGGTGAGGCAATACTGCTGAAGTTGGGCACGAATCTCCTATAGAAGCTGGCTAGTCCGTGGAAGCTCCTTACTTGGCTGATGTTGCCTGGTGTTGGCCATTCTTGTATGGCTCGAATCTTCTCTTCATCAACCTGTAGGCCCTGTGAACTTACAACAAAACCTGAAAAGACAAGTTTATCAGTACAAAAGATGCACTTCTTGAGATTGGCATAAAGCTCTTCTTGTCGAAGGGTTTTAAGTACCATCTCAAGATGTGTGAGGTGTTCCCGTAGACACTTACTATAAACTAGTATGTCATCAAAGTAAACCACTACAAACTTACTGATGTACGCCCTAAGAACTTGGTTCATAAGGCGCATGAAGGTGCTTGGGGCATTAGTCATGCCAAATGGCATGACTGTCCACTCGTAGAGCCCTTGCTTTGTCTTGAAAGCAGTCTTCCATTCATCACCTTCATTCATCCTGACCTGGTGGTATCCACTCTTGAGGTCTATCTTGGAGAAGACCGTGGCTCCACTCAGCTCATCTAGCATGTCATCCAGCCATGGTATTAGATGCTGGTACTTGACCGTGATGTTGTTGATTGCTCGGCAGTCCACACACATGCGCCAAGTCCCATCCTTCTTGGGCACTAGTAGCACTGGTACAACACATGTACTGAGGCTCTCTCGAACATAGCCTTTCTCCAGGAGCTCCTTGACTTGCTTCTCATGCTCCTTGGACTCCTCTGGACTCATCCGGTAGGCTGGCCGGTTGGGCAGGGCTGCTCCGGGCA
>CM032165.1:3467529-3536788 GCA_018901935.1 Pugionium cornutum
TTTATTAAAATTTAAATTATATTAATATAATTTTACATTTTTGTAATAAATATTAGGTTTGACCGCGATAACGGGTCTATTACTCGTCAAATCGCAAAATTTTTGAAAAATAAGTTTGACGGTCCGTACTACAGTTGGACCGTCGTACCTCCTGAGAGGCAGGAGAAATATTTTATAGAATTTGCGGTAAGTATTTTTTTATATTGTGTAAATTTTTAATAAAATATAAAAAATATATACTAATATTTTTTAACTTAATTTCAAGCAATCGTACACCTGGGATCCTTTGATCACCTCGGTGGTACGAAAAGAGTTCGAGGCCGTCTGCGTAAGGCAGATGAAAGGGATGGTGAGCACGGTTCATACAACCGGAAAACGTCCCAGATGGATTTCCCCAAGTTTGTACAGTATTATGACTGCATATTGGACAACCAAAACATCTACCGAGAGGAGTACGAAATCCTCTCATAACCGCAACTCCGCTCGGGACGGTCTTGGCCCACATAAACATTTATCGGGCCAAAAATCCTACATTCAGGTCCAGCAGGAAATGGTAAGTAAAATTTTTTTTTTTCATATTATTATGTTTTCTCATAATTAATTAATATTTTAATATCTGTGAAGGAACATAATTTGGGACGACCAGTCTCAATAGGTGAGGTCTTTATAAAGACTCACACAAGACCGGATGGTTCGTATGTAGATTTGAAAGCAAAACAAATCTGTGAAACATACGAACGAAACATCCAAGAGAAGATGGCGATCGTGGAGGTCGATCCAACAGAAACATCCGATGGAACCTCCCGTCCAATTGAGCTGACTTAAGCACAGAAGAATGAGATCTTCTTACAGGTAAAAAAAAATTTTCAAACTTTTTCCTTTTTACATATTTTCCTAATTACAAAATAATAACTTTTATTATATAATTTACGTTTTCGTAATTTTATAGTCATCTGTTCCTGATGAACGAGGCTATCTTTATGGACTCGGTAGCCTCAACCGCGTACAGTCTACGGGTAGAAGTAGTGGGGTACAAACCCATTCACCCGAGTACGTTATTCTTCAAGAACAAAACGCGTTGATTAAAGCACAAAACGCGGAGATGAAGGAAAAATATGAGAAGATTGAAGAGCTGAACAGAGAAAACCAAAAGAAGATCTCGAGCTTGGAGATGCTCCTCGGATATATCCAACGGACGGATCCCGCATTCGCCTCCTTATTGTGGGATAACGATTGTACAGGGGAACCATCGACGGCTCCGCCAACCACCCCATTTTCGCCATCAGATTTCCAATTTCCGCCACCGGACAATTAGAATTTGTTTTTATGTATTTAAAAATTTTGTATAATAAATGTTAAATTTTAAATTTGTATATTTTTTAATTCAATATTTAGTTTACATATTTTTTTCATTTATTATTATAAAATTTTTAATTTATTAATAAAAATTAATAAATATTCTAATAAATATTATAATAATATTTTAAACCAATTATATTAATAGTTAATCTAAATTATTTTATTAATATTTCTAATTTCAAATAATTATTTTTATTATTGAAATTAATTTTCTACATTATTATTGAAATTTTAATTTTTAAATATTATTTTACATTTTTTAAAAATAATTTAAAAATATTAATATTATATTTCACTAATATACGAAATTATTTTAGTAGTAAAAATATATATATATATATATATATTTTTAAATTATTAATATATTATTTCAATAATAAAAATAAAAAATATATTAATATTTTTTTTTAAATCTAATTACGGTGTAGTCGCAAATTAGTCTTAAATCAGTCGCAATTTTTGCCACCGATTTGCGACTCCTTTGCAACTACGGTTCACCTGTAGTCGCAAAACAGTCACAAATTTTTGTGACTGTTTTGCGACTACGTTTCACCTGTAGTCGCAAATCAGTCACAAATATTTGTGACTGTTTTGCGACTGCGTTTCTCCTGTAGTCGCAAAACAGTCACAAATATTTGTGACTGTTTTGCAACTGCGTTTCTCCTGTAGTCGTAAAACAATCACTGTTTTCTGTGACTGATTTGCGATTACGGTTCACCTGCAGTCGCAAAACAGTCACAAAAAACAGTGACTGATTTGCAACTGCGGTTCTACCGTAGTCGCAAATCAGTCACAAAAATTTGCAACTGTTTTGCGACTACAAATTTAGCAACCACAACCGTAGTCGCAAAACAGTAACAAAATTTGTTACGGAAATTCAGTGGCAAATTAGTCGCAAAAAAGCGACCACGTTTGTGGTCGCAAATTAGTCGCAAAATACCTACTATGACCGTGGTCGCAAATCAGTCGCAAAATTGCGACTGATTTGCGACTAATTTTTTTTGCGACTATTATTTTGCGACCACATCAGGTAGTCGCAAAATACAGTTTTGCGACTACTTTGCGACCACTTCCGTGGTCGCAAAACGGCTGTTTTCTTGTAGTGAAATAAGGGCTGATTTTTTTATATTAACATTGAGGGCCGCAAGCACGGGCTTGCTTTGCTTGAGCCCACGCCCGACCCTGATTCCTAAAATGTTAACATTTTTAATAGGAGGAACTAGCACGTAAGTACATGTTTCTTGGAGAGACTCGATATTTTTCTGCATAGTCATTGTCCAACCTTGATCTCGTACTGCTGATTTTACAGTTTGTTGTTCTTGGTAGAATGTCTTTTCTATTTTCAACACATATTTAGATTTTGTTTTAACAATGCTTGATTTTCCTTTTGTGGTCATCTTATGCAAATTTGTTGTCAAGTTGCGAATAATTTATTGCGACAGGTTGTCTTATTCAATGGACACTGCGCTGTCATTTTCTTGTGAGGAATCAACTGCTGTTGGATCACTTTCCACAATTTCAGAGACTTGCTGTTAATTTTCTGAAGCAAATTCGTGTGCAGGAGCTGATTCTTCAGCTTGACATTTGTGGTGTTTGGTTGTTGGCAATATTATCATACTTTTTACCATTGTAGGCATTATTTCTTCTATAACTTGTGGTGACAAATCAGCTTCTGACTATACCGAGAATCCCCTTTGGATGATCTTAAGAGGAAGGTTGCACAAAATTGAAACTTTGTATAAACATCTATGTACGAAAACCTCGTCAAATATACCGTGTCTAGTGATAAAAATCATTCTGGTAGGTGGATAATAAGACTTGTATCCTTTAAATTTATCATTGCAACCCAAAAAGACACAATAAAGTGACTTAGGATCAAACCTTTTGGCTGCATAAGGTCATAAGTACGGGTAACAAAAGCATCCAAAAACTCTCAGAAAATGATACTGATTCTTTTCTTGTCAAAACCGTGTAAGGAGAACTTTGTTTGGTACAACAGTCAAAGGGAACAAATTGATGGAGAAATATGCTGTGAAAAAGGTTTCAACCCACATTTTTTGGGGAACAACTTTGATACATCATTGATAATCCAAATTTTGTCTATCTGTGTTTTCTTTCATATAAACTATTTTGTTGACGAGTATGTTTGAAAGAGGCTAGATGTTTAACAAATTTGTTACAATATAGAAAATTGTTTGAAAGAGGCTAGATAAATCAGTTGTTTGAAAGAGGCTAGATGTTTAACAAATTTGTTGCTGATAAATTCACCCCCTCATTTGCATTGAAAGGTCTTAATTTTCTGGAGAAACTGGTTTTCTACTAAGCTTTGAAACACGATGAACACTGAATATAGATATGATTTAAGCTTCAATGGATAAAACCAAATATATCTGGAAAATTTGGCGGTAAATATGACATAATAACAAAATTCTTGAGTAGAAAAGATAGGAGCAGAACACCACAAATCACAGTGTATTCTCTCAAGAGGATTGTTCAAAGCTGATTCAGAACTTAGAAAAGGAAATTTGGAGAGTTTTTCTAATTGACATGCTTCACACATAATGGAGCTTGTCTTCTTGATGCCTTATTGCTTTGCTTGTTGAAGAATCTCTTGATGAGAATGTCCAATCCTCCTATGCCAGGTCTCATTACTAGTTGATTGTTGTTTCCGAGAATAGAAAGCATGAATTCTTGGTTTCTACAACACATACAAGTCATTACACCTGCTTCCTTGAAGGATTGTTTGCCTTTTCTGCTTGTCCTTTACATATACACCATTAGAATCAAACTTGAAGGAACATGGATAATATAAAATTGTAAAGATGAGAATATAGAGAAACACTTAAATACATAACAACTTATGTACTCAATCTTATTGCGTATTAGAAATCATTTAAACAAAATTCTTACAACTTGTTTAATCAAAATTACACGACATCACACACTGACTCGTCACTGACAAATTCCTATCTACCCGTTCTCACTCACAACAACAGTTGTGCATTCTTTTTGTTCACTCACCCCATTTGTGTGCAACCGACAATATGGTCTTCTTCTTCTTCTCAGAAAAGCGACAACCCTAACAGCTACCTCATATACGTATTTATATGTGTGTATATCTCTAGAGTTTCTTTCCTATGGCCGAATATTACACAATATTCACCACATCGTACTTGTCTTCTTTGGAAATCCCCTTTCTTTACACAACCTTGTTAACTCATCTCTAATGAGATTATGCCACATCGTTTTAATCTTCCCGCGTAGAACTCAAACGCATTGCACAAACCTTGTGCTGACAATCTCCCCCTTTTTTATTGAGTTTTATAACTCAAGCCCACTATCTATATACCTAGAGAAAACATCAGTTCAAACTCTCCTTAATCGAGTACTTTAACTCTTCAATCTCCTCCTGCTTGAGTGATGAAACTCAATGAAAAACTTCAAATCAATCTAACAGACATCTCGCTCCAGAGCCTTTAATCCAATGAGTTTTCCATCGACATGAATCTTCATGTCTTACATTCCCAAATAATGTATGACAACGTCTTATGTGTATTGGACACCCACACATAGTGTTTTCAGCTGAGTGATTTTGATGAACTAGAACTCGTCTTCTTTGGCAGATTCGTAATCAACTGATTCATCACTCTCAACGGGTGTTTCGTGATTATGTTTGTGTAATATACTCAGGTTGCACACAAGTTCACTGTCTAACCCACTTTGTGGCTTAGAGTACAGAACCCGTTTGTCAATCCACACCATGCGATATCTTCTAGGTTCTGGATAGCACTTATTTTGTGCCCTAACAGATCTGATACAGTTGAATAGAGATTTATAATTTCGTCTGATGTGCCCCATCTTCACATAGTGATAGCATCCATTGTATTTTTTTCTTGTGTAACTACTCTTTGCATCAGTTGTTACAACTATATTTGACGTCTTGTTTGCAGATTGTTTTCCATGTTCAACCTTTTGTGTCTGAGCATTATCATTTTGAATAAAATTCTTCAGATTCTTGTATTCACACTTTCTTCCAACAACACCACTTACTTCATATCCTATGTAACCTAAACCCCAATTCTGTTTTGCAGGTCTTTCCATAACCAGAATGTGATCCAAAGACTCAGAACTTTTGTTCATCATTCGAATCTTCTAATAGTTCTCTGTCAAGTCATGTTCCAATGCTCTACTCCTATATCTTTCATGAATCAACAATTCATTAATCATATTTAATAGTATCTCTATACTTTGAATTCTTTGTAGCTAAGGATGTTCCTGTAAGAATATTGAGATTATAGAGGAGAAATGTGAAGAATTGAATCTGAAAACTCAAAGAGAAGTATGAGAAAATGAGAAATGACTTAGACTTATGGAGAAGAATCTCCTAAGAGTATATTGTACATTGAGTCTTTACAGCCCTTTTATAGAGGATTTACAATGTGAACACAAAAGAAAACGAATTCAAACTTGTGGATGAGTTTGAATAGAGGAGGAGCCTGTCAACAACCAATGAGAAGAGAGGAGACAACAGGCATGACTGTTTGGTGTGGTTACCAAGACTGTGTGCAGCAGGCATGACTGTTTGGTGTGGCTACCAAGACTGTGTGCAGCAGGCATGACTGTTTGGTGTGGTTGCCAAGACTGTGTGCAGCATGGGCATGTCTGTTTGGTGTGGTTGCCAAGACTGTGTGCAGCATGGGCATGTCCTTTTCACCTTGATTCTTCTCCCAAGGTAGCTATTTAACCATTTCAACCATGTGGTTAATAATAACCCATCCTTTTTCATTTCCTTGTTATTCAAACTGAATTTTCGTGCTCACACTTGCCTTGTAGGTCAAGATAGGTCTTATTTGATTTTCCTATGTCAATACTCCCCCTCAAGCTAAAGACTTTGGAATCACCCTAAAGTCTTAAGCTTGGGAACCCAAGGCAACACCTCATTAAAAACCTTATTAAGGAAAACCACTTGGGACAAAACCTTAATAAGGGAAAAAGAGTGTGCTGCTCTTGGATTAGGAGACCTTTGATCATGGGTGTGATAAATCAACAAGCCCAAGTTTGCTAAAGATGTTCTTGCAAACTTTGAGACTTGCTGCCTTTGTGAAGATGTCAGCTAGTTGGTCTTCACTCCTTGTATAACATGGCAGAATGGTTCCATCTTGAACTTTCTCCCTAACCTTATGGCAGTCGATCTCTATGTGCTTGGTCCTCTCGTGAAACACTGAGTTTGAAGCTATGTGAATGGCTGCCTGATTATCACAATGGAAGGTAATTGGCCCTGGTTGTGCAATACCAAAATCTTTCAAGAGTGCTTTGAGCCAAGTTACTTCATTTGTCAGCTTCCTCATAGCCCTATATTCTGCTTCAGCACTAGAACATGATACCACCTTCTGCTTCTTAGTCTTCCAAGTGACTAAGTTCCCACCAACGAAGGTGCAATACCCAGTGGTTGATTTCCTATCCACCCTATCACCAGCCCAATCCGCATCACAATACCCGACAATCTCAGTGTTTCCATTCTTGCCCATCCATATACCTTGACCAGGAGATCCTTTGATGTATCTAAGGATCCTTTCTACCATGCTCCAATGATATACAGTAGGCTTTTGCATATGTTGACTCACTTGATTCACAGCAAAACACAAGTCTGGTCGTGTGAGGGTGAGGTAGATCAGCTTCCCAACTAGTCTCCTATACTGAGAAACATCCTTAAATAACTCATCAGCTTTCTCCCCCTTTCCGTTGACCTTGTAGCCATCTTCAAGAGGAGTTTTGGCCGGTTTAGCCCCAAGCTTTCCCGTGTCTGTCAACAGATCAAGAGCATACTTTCTTTGGGATAGAAAGAGCCCTTCTTGAGACCGACACACTTCAATACCCAAGAAGTACTTCAACTCTCCAAGATCCTTGATGTCAAATGATCTGTTTAAGAAGGCCTTTGTGGACTGAATTCCTTCCTTATCATCTCCTGTGATGATAAGGTCATCCACATAAACCAAGACCGCCACGATTCCTTTGGAGTTTTGACGAGTGAACAAAGTATGATCTGAATGGGATTTCCTAAACCCATTATCAGTAAGTGTGGAGCTTAATTTGTGATACCAGGCCCTTGGTGACTGCTTCAACCCATATATTGCCTTCCTAAGTCTTAGAACCTGTCCCTCTTTGCAAAGATCTTCAAGGCCTGGTGGTGGAGTCATATACACTTCCTCTTCAAGTTCTCCTTGTAGGAATGCGTTCTTGACATCCATTTGCCATAAGTCCCAAGTCAGATTCGTAGCTAGTGAAAGAACAACCCTTACAGTGTGTAGCTTAGCCACCGGTGCAAATGTATCAGTATAGTCCTCTCCATATGTCTGAGTGAAACCTCTTGCAACTAGACGTGCCTTGTACCTTTCTATGTCCCCATTGCTCTTATACTTGATGGTGAACACCCACTTGGAACTCACAGCCTTCTTGCCTTTGGGAAGTTCTTGTATATCCCATGTATGATTCCTTTCCATAGCTCCCTTCTCATCTCTTACTGCATCTAACCATTCTTTCTTGCTCTCAGCTTCTTCATAAGTCCTTGGAATCTGACTTTGTTCAATCTTTCCAAGGAATGCTTGATGACTAGATGGCAAGAGGTCAAGGGAACAAACAGCTTGTATGGGATGAGCCACGGCCTGGTTGTTGTAGAATACCCTAGTGTTCCTAAGTCTAGTACTCCTCCTTAAATGCTGAACAGGTGGTGCAGCCTCCTCTACAACCGTTTCCTCTTCCATTTGGTGAATAGGTTCCTCTATACCCACTTCCAAGTCGTCTTGTTCTTGATTTTGGGCCATAGCTTCTTCTTGGATTGGAGTTGGTTCTTGAGTTACCACCCCTTGTTCATTCTCTTGGGTATCTTGTGAACTACTTAAGGTTCTTGTTTCTTCGTGTCTTGAATCCTTTGGCAGATCATTTCCCAAATGATTCAAGAGAAACCTCAAACTCGTAGCCAAATCAGAAGGTGACCTTGAGAGATCCTTCAATCCTTCCCAATCTTTCTGATCATAATAGCTTTGTTCTTCTATGAACTTGACATCTCTAGACACATATGTCCTGTTGTTGCTCGGATCATAGCACTTATAACCCTTTTGTGTTGTCGAATATCCAAGGAACATACACTTGATGCTCTTTGCCTCCAACTTGTTTCTTAGATCACCTGGAACATACACAAAGCACACACACCCAAATACACGTAAATGATCAATGGAAGGTTTAGTTTTATTGAGTACCTCAAATGGGGATATATCTTGCAAGACTTTGGTTGGAATCCGATTGATGAGGTAGCAAGCAACCAAGACTGCATCTCCCCAAAAACTTTTAGGAACATTGGTATGAAACATCATGGATCTTGCTACTTCCATTAAGTGTCGGTTCTTCCTTTCAGCAACTCCATTTTGTTGTGGTGTGTGTGGACAGCTAGTTTGATGTAGTATTCCATGTTTGTTTAGATGAGCTTTGAATCTTTGACTTGTGTATTCCCTCCATTATCTGATCTTAACACTTTGATCTTGGCATTGAATTGATTAGTAACATAATTATGAAAGTTTATAAATGCCTCATAAACCCTATCTTTAGATGGAAGTAATGTAACCCATGTATATTTCGATTTCTCATCTATAAAGGTCACAAAGTATTTATTCCTATCTCTAGACATGTAAGGTGAGGTCCAAACATCGGAATGTACTAAATCAAAGCAATGCTCATAAATTGTAGACGATTTAGGGAAAACAACACGACAATGTTTGCCAAGGATACAAGCCTCACAAACTGAGTGATCATAAGCGACATTAGGAATTATTAAGCTTAAAGCACGAGCATGAGGATGTCCTAATCTAGCATGCCATAAGACATCTTTATTAGCAAAAACACAGGATTTGAAAGCTAAGGAATCCAAATTGCTTGGAGGGTCTTCAAGAACATAGAGCTCATCTTGAGTTACACCACCTCCAAGTATCTTACCACTCTTAATATCCTGAAAGTAAACATTGTTAGGCCCAAATGTAACATTGCAATTGAGGTCTTTAGTAGCCTTTTGACAGAAACTAGATTAGACTTAAATTTAGGTACAAAGAATGCATTAGTTTCTTTGTCAAATAGTCTTAATTTTCCGGTTCCTTCAATTGGAATACCCTTACCATCAGCTATAGTTACTTGTCCTAGACATGGTTCAATGTTCTTTAACAACCTAGCATTGCTAATCATATGGTGAGAAGCACCTGAATCCACTACCAACTTATGATCTGGTTTATCAAGCGATTTATGGGAGTAGAGTGTGATACCGGAGAGTTTTGAGGCATAGGCCTTGATGAGATCCTCCAAGTCACTCTTCTTAACATACTCCATGGATACATTCATAGCTAGCTCCCCTCCTTGGTTGGATGAACTTGCCGGTTCAGTCGCAACCATTTGAGAGATGTTAGCCTTTGAATCCTTGAACCGGTTTGGCTTGAGATGAGGATGAAGTATCCAGCACTTGTCCTTGATGTGGCCATTCCTCTTACAATGCTCACACATCACACTCTTCCTATCCTCTTGCTTAAACACGCTTTTGTTGGCCATGACTAGTTCTCCTTTACCACCAAACAAACCAATGTTGCCTTGCTCCCTTTGAATCCGTGAGCACACCTCTTTGAAATCAGGGAGTTTTGGCTCTCTCAGGATGGACTTAATCACATCCTTAAAGGCTGGATTTAGGTTGAGAAGGAGCCCAAATATCTTGTCTTGTTCCTTCCTTTCATTAAGCACCTTTGGATCCATAGAACTTGGTCTCAACATGTCAAGCTCGGACCATGTTGACTGGAACTTGCCCAGGAATTTTGTGAACTCCATATCCTCTTGGTGTAGATCATTGAGAGCCTTCTTAACCTCATACACACGGCTGAGGTTTGAAACATCCCCATACACCCTCTTGAGAGTGTCCCAAAGAGACTTGGCAGTTTCACAATGTGAATAAGCTTCAAGAATGGATGGGTCCAATGAATTTTGGAGGAATCCAAGGACTGATTGATCTTCTTGGAACCACCTAGCTTCTTCTTTTCTTGTTGCCTCATCCTTCTTCTCCTTTGGATCATCTATAGATGGAGTATTATCCTCCAAGATGTGATTCCAAAGTCCTTTGCCACAAATGGCTGTCTTGATGGTTCTTGACCATAATGTGTAGTTCAAGCCTTTGAGAACTACTGCTATCACCGTAGGTTTCAGGCTGGAACTAATTTGAACTGTATCCTCCATTGTTAGGCTTTGAAGAGCTCAAAGGAAGCAGCTTTTATGGTTGAATGAAACCGTGAGTTTTTAGTCTAAAGACTGAGATATTTTTGACAGAATTTTAGATTAGAAACTGAGAGATTTGAGTAGAAAAGATAAGAGAATGATCTTATGCTCTGATACCATGTAAGAATATTGAGATTATAGAGGAGAAATGTGAAGAATTGAATCTGAAAACTCAAAGAGAAGTATGAGAAAATGAGAAATGACTTAGACTTATGGAGAAGAATCTCCTAAGAGTATATTGTACATTGAGTCTTTACAGCCCTTTTATAGAGGATTTACAATGTGAACACAATAGAAAACGAATTCAAACTTGTGGATGAGTTTGAATAGAGGAGGAGCCTGTCAACAACCAATGAGAAGAGAGGAGACAGCAGGCATGACTGTTTGGTGTGGTTACCAAGACTGTGTGCAGTAGGCATGACTGTTTGGTGTGGCTACCAAGACTGTGTGCAGCAGGCATGACTGTTTGGTGTGGTTGCCAAGACTGTGTGCAACATGGGCATGTCTGTTTGGTGTGGTTGCCAAGACTGTGTGCAGCATGGGCATGTCCTTTTCACCTTGATTCTTCTCCCAAGGTAGCTATTTAACCATTTCAACCATGTGGTTAATAATAACCCATCCTTTTTCATTTCCCTTGTTATTCAAACTGAATTTTCGTGCTCACACTTGCCTTGTAGGTCAAGATAGGTCTTATTTGATTTTCCTATGTCAATAGTTCCTCTTGCACAACTATTACTATTTGTACAGCCTCTACCTCATGACCATTCCTTTTGTTACTGCTTTTTAGTTCCAGAATGTTAAACTTTGTTTCGAGCATCGCTTTATCCTTGAGAAACTCTTGATCACTTTCAAAAACACTATTTGATGCAACAATATTTGTGTGTGTTACACTAGACACTTCAGACTCATGTTCTTTGATTTCTTCGTCAAGTTGTGTTACTCCATGTAAGGCCACCAAATTTATACCTATGTCTCTTTTTGTCTCTATATCATTATTACTTAAAGATATCTAATTCTTCTTTCTTTCCTGTGTCTTTCCACAATTTGCTTTTGTGTAACCATAATCGTTACACTGATTACACTTGATTCCTCTTCCTTTGAATGATGGACAAACTGATTAACATGTCCAATACCATGACATTTATATCATTCAACATCATATCCCCAATACCATGACATTTATAACATTCAACATCATATCCTTTATGAAATTCTTCCTTTCTTGATAGTATCTTTGTGAATGTGTGAGACAAACAATCCACGTTTTCTTCAAGTTTTCGAAACATTGAATGCATAATGTCTTCAAATTTCTGATATTTGTGTCTATCTTTATCAACTATAAACATATTATCTTCTAAAAATTTGGGATCCTTAGATTCCATTTCAATCTCCTTAGCTTGTAGCATCCCTACTATCTCCTCAAACTTGAGTTCATTGGTGTTCATTGTCATTTTTATAATAGCTTTCAATACAATTTAGCCGGTAAACAAAGCAAAAGTTTCTTTACCAATTTTACGTCTTTGTATTGTTTATCAACACTTGCGCTTCCTTTGCAATAGATCTGATATTGGCACAAAGATCTACTATTTTCTTGTTATCGCTCATCTGAATGTTTTCAAACTTAAATGCCAACAAACCCAGCCTTGTCCTCCTAACATTCGTCGTACCTTCAAACATGTTTTGTTGTATATTCCATGTCTCTTTAGCTGATTCACACCCTTGTATCATCTCAAATTGTGTTCTATCCACATATTTAAAAATAGCATTCAATGCAATTATATTAAACTTTGATACCTTTTTTTCTATTGTTGTCCACCTTTTTCTGTGTTTGACTACTTTATATCCATCTTCGGATATAAAATATAGTTTTTCCCCAACCACATTCAATAGCCATCCAAGCATCTTCATCAATTTTACGTATATTAGCTTTCATCCTCACTTTTCAATGTCCATAATTTGTAGTGTCTAACAAGATAGGATTTTGAATATCGAGTAGTTGTGCGTGTGTCACCATATTCTCTTTTCAGGATCTCCCTGTGTTCGAAGAATAGTTCTTCGGCTAGGTGTCCCACTTTGATACCAATTGTGAATACGAGAATATAGAAAACACTTAAACACACAACAAGTTGTGCAATCAATCTTATTGCGTATTAGGAATCATTTTAAAACAATGTTCTTACAACTTGTTTAATCAGAATTACACGACATCACACACTGACTCGTCACCGGCAAATTCCTATCTACCTGTTCTCACTCACAACAATAGTTGTGTACTCTCTTTGTTCACTCACCCGATTTGTGTGCAACCAATAATATGGTATTCTTCTTCTTCTTAGAAAAGCAACAACCCTAGCAGCTACCTCATACATGTATTTAATGTATGTGTATCTCTCGGGTTTCTGTCGTATGGCTGAATATTACACAATATTCACCATATCGTACTTGCCTTCTTCGGAAATCTTCTTTCCTTACACAAGTCTTGTTAACTCATCTCCAATGAGATTATGCCACATCATCCGTTTTAATTTTCCCGTGTAGAACTCAAACGCATTGCACAAACCTTGTGCTAACAAAATAAGATTAGACACAGACAAAAGTGACTTGAAGAAAAGGCAAAGCTACTGATCCGATGTGAGTAATAGGCAAGTAGTTACCATTGCCTACCACAACTGAATCATATCCTTCATAAGGCTGCAAGTTTTTCAGGTGAGAGGCATAGTTGGTTATGTAGGCAGTAGCACCAATATCTAGATACCATTCAAGACATGAAGCAATGGTTTGTTCATCAGTTTTTGCAGGAGTCATGGCTTAAGGAAGAGAGTCACTCTGATATGTGCTGTCACTCTGTTGGTGAAAGCCTCATCCTTGAGTTGAGTAACTACCTCTACCTTTTTTCCCTCCAGAGCGACCAAAGTATTGTCCTTGACCTCTATTCATGTATCCTCGACCAACTCTGAATGCTAGATGTGGAGTGATTTCAGCAGCATATTTGTTCTAACCTTGTATTTTGTCTTCAAAACCAGTTAATCGATACTATATCTTCATAGCACGGGCAGGGCTAAATGTCATACAACTTTCAATGTTTGTTGCTATAGACTCATATTTCATTCATAAGCCATTAAGAACACATAAATCTTTTCTTGATCATTTACAGGGTGACCAATGGAGTCAAGCTTGTCACAAATCATCTTAACTTCCTTTAGATAATCATCCATAGATTTTCCTGTTTTGAGTCAGTTTGGATTCTCCTTTGCAAATCCAACTTCCTCGAAATATAGACTCTATTAAAATGTTTTCCAAAACAGAACCAAACCTCTTGAGTTGCTTTCCAAGACAAAACCATACCTCTTAAGCAAATTTTAGTCCATAGCGACACGGAGAGCATCCTTGGACAGTAGCCAGAACAGCTAGACTATTACAGGTTGATTTGGGGGAATCCACTTAATGAAATATGGGTTTGGCTATTCCATAACTGCATCTCCATTTCTGATTACAACAGTAGGTAGAGGCTATTGAATGAATCCATTTATGAAACCTAGCAGCATTTGGCTAGAAAGAAAGAATTCAAACTGAATTTTCCATAAGAGATAGTTGGAAGAGGTGAGCTTCAACGTAGCGCATTGTAAAATTCTTAGAGATGAAGCATAGAAGAAAGAATCATTGGCCACCATGGCTTTGATACCAAACTGGAACAAAAACGAGTTTTGAGAACAAAAAAGAGTAAAATGGATCTTGAAAAACTATTCTTTTGATTCATTGTTTTTTTTTTCATTCCATGGAGATTTCTACAGCCTTGTTTATATAGAAGCTTAAGACAAATCATGATGTGACAAGTGGTCCAGGACAAGTTATTAATGGATTTAAGACTGCAAAACGGTTGTTGTTGTGGTGGCCGTAAGCTGTGTCTATAGTACGATCAATGGCACCAATGTTTCTAAACAAGGATGCCGTATTTTCTGCAGGTGCAGGTACTATGGACTGTTTTGGTTTTGGACTTGGTGGATTTGACTGGGGCCAAATAAAGAGTGATCTGTTTTCAATATGTGACGAATTGGTTTTTCTAGATTAGATTTTATTTAGCAATTATAAAAACACAGATTTGGTAATCCTATTCTCTTTCAAATACATACGGGAGAGATTGATTTCCCTCAAATTCATCATAGATTTGAAAGTAACTTTAGTTAGAAGTAGATTCCCATGATGTCTCTATATTGATTGTAGTAAACAAACCTAAACCGATTCTGTTGTTGATCAATTAACAAGCTATAATTTAAAAACAATAAAAGAATCATAGAACGACACAGTCACTTTATCCAGTTCAGCTGCATAAACCGCAACCCTACGTCTGGCCGGGATTTTCCCGGAATTCACTATGGATAAAGTTTCAAAGAACCAATTACAACTCTGTCAAGAAATTCACTGATTCAAGTACAAAACCACTCGAAACAGATCTTGTTCTCTTACTGTTTTTTCACTCTATCTCTTTCTCTCTGAACACGAAAGAAAACACTACTCTTTACAAGATAATCTCTCACCCAAGAATACCCAGAAAACAAGAAGAATATCCGTGAAAGAAAAACAGAAAAAACCGATATAAAGAAGATGATGAAAACCTCCTTTTATACTAGAGACTTCTTCACTTATTTAAGCGACTTTGTTTTAGTTATCTACATAACCGGCCTCTTGACCCAGTCAATTAGAATCGATTTTACTGAATTCTTGTTTAGATGCAAACCAAACTCCATGACAAACTCCTCGATAAACTCCTCGATAAACTCCTCGATAAACTCCTCCTTGGTTTGACATCTCTAAAACCAGATTCGGCTTATTCAGCTCTGTCTTCTTCCTAGTGAATCCCACTCCTGATATCTCCTCCACGCTATTCTTCCACTACTCTTAGCAAATCCAGTAGCTTTCTGAATTTGCCAACCGGTAAAACCTGGGGTTTCGGCCAATTCATACACAAACTTTTTTCCGTGGTTATGATTCAATTACGAACATTGTACATGTGCTATTTCATTCACAAATTTATTGGTCAGCGCCATAACATACATTGACTTGATTAATTCGTATTAATCATACATTAGGGATAAACGACGTTTAACCCACCGTTAATCGAAGCTGACTGGGATAACACGTCACCTACGACACAATTTTATTAAATGAGTTTAGAAAAGTACAAAAATGATTTATTTACATATCTGTGGGAACGAAGACGGTGATTCCGGCACCGCGTTTGTCGTTTTCGAATTTTGTTATGACTCCGGAGGCTACGAGGAGGGAGAGTGCGACGTTGAAGTTGTGGCCGTTAATTAGTATGTGCGTGAGATTGATTCCAGCCGGAGGTGGGGAAAGAGATGTTCTCGATATCCGCGGCGGAGTGAGAGTCTCCAAGGTGGTTAGATCGATTCCGGCGAGAACGAGGAGGAAGTCGACGGAGAGGACGGTTATGTTGGGAGGTTTAGTTTCGAGGAAGACGGTGACGTTTGAGGAGTTTGGGGATCCGATCGTGAGGGACCAAATACGGATCCAAAATGTCTAACATTTCTTTCTTCTCATCGATACACATCTGTATCCACTTCACTATATCCATTTCTGATTTACCCATAAAAACAACAGGTAGTCTTCCCGTTATCATCTCCAGCAAGATCACCTCAAATGAGTATACATCCCATTTCTGTGATGGCTTCACTCTTCCTTTCATGGCTTCAGGAGCCTCATAAAATGAGCTCATGTTTGTAGATGGACCAATCGATGAGGAGTTTTTGTTGGATGCTTGGTCTAATGTGGTTTATTCTAATGTTCCAGCGATGCTAGAGAGGTGCATGAGTCCAAAATCCGAAATATGAGGCTCCATGTTCTGCCCCATCGGTATATTGCTGAATTTCAATGATCCGTGAACATACTTTTTTGGGCTAAACTCATGAAGATACACTAATCCTCTCGCGATCCCCTGCATTATTTTTAACCGAACTTCCCAAAACAGCGGCTTGAATGACACCATACCAGGATTTCCTATCAATTGACCAAATCAACAATTGAGTTTCTTCAAAACAGAGAAACAATGTAAGAGTAGTATCACAAAGACATTTAATTACCGTGAAGTGCATTGGCAAAACTTCCGTTAGAAATGTAATCATAGATGAGAAGCTTCTCCTCAACTGACCAATAATAAGCTTTAAGATTAACGATATTCGGGTGCCTTAGCTTTCCAATTGCTTCTACTCCTGTTTGAAATTCCTTGCATCTTTGTGATCCTCCTTCTCCCAATCTCTTAACAGCTACGGTTAGGCCATCTTCGAGGACAACTTTATACACAATCCCGTTCCCACCTTTTTCCAAGAACGAAAGCTGAAAGTGAGGAAGGTCAGTGAGTTTCTGCCGGAAAGGTCCGCAGCGATGCCGGAAGAGACGAAGAGGTTGGAAAAAGTGGAGAGATTAGGGAAGGAGGAGAGAACGGCGGTGACATTGATGGCGGAGGCGGTGGAGGATAGTAGGAAAAGTAAATAAACGAATGCGGTAGGGACATAATGGGAAATCGAAATGAGTTTCGCCATTATTCTGGTTTAGGTTTATGAAAGTGGTAAAAAGAAGACAGAAGGAAGTCGATAGAGAGTTGAGAGTGATTTTATTAATTAATTTTCTATTATCTGACTAAGCAGCACTTAACGGTTTGACTAACACCGTCAAGTCAATGTATGTTATGGCACATACCAATAAATTTGTGAATGAAATAGCACATGTACAAAGTTTATAATCGAATCGTAACCACGAAGGAAAATTTGTGTATGAATTGGCTGAAATCCCGGTAAAACCTTTGTGAATATACCAGCTAGATTATCATTAGTGTGAACCTTTAACACTCTAATCCTCCCATCAGAAACTTGGTCTCTAATGAAGTGAAGAAACTTGGTCTCTAATGAAGTGAACCTTAACCTGAATATGCTTAGTCCTCTCATGGTGAATTGTATTTTTTGATAATGCAATTGCACTATGCGAACACAGAAAATATCAATCTTCTCTTGAGGATATCCAAACTCACGACTAAGATCTCTTAACCAAACTGCCTCTTTTGCAGCTTCCGTGAGTGACATATATTCAGATTGTGTGGTAGAAAGAGCTACCACTTTATGCAGGTTAGACTTCCAGCTGATTGCACAATTCCTTGAAAAAAATACAAAACCAGATAGGGCCCTTCTCTTGTCCAAATCTGCTGCAAAATCAACATAACAAAAGCCATAAATCCTAAAATCTGATCCTTTCCTAAACATCAAGCTTGTACTCGAAGATCCTTTTACATATCTAAGAACCCACTTCACTACGTTCCAATGATCTTTGATAGGATTACTCATAAACCTACTTATCACACTTACGGGATAAGCTAAATCAGGCCTAGTTCCTATCATCCCATACATTAAGCTTCCTACTGCATTTCTATAAGGTACTGACCTCATAAACAACAAGTCTCTAGCTTCCTTTTCGTGTGTTGTAGAAGCTAAATTGAAATGAGAACCGAGAGGAGTTGATACAGTCTTTGAATCCTCCATACCAGAAACTCGTAGAACCTTTTCCAAATAGCTTTTCTGAGACAATCTTAAGGTCCCTGCAATCCTATCTCTTATGATTTGGATGCCTATAATCTTCTTGGCTAGCCCAAGATCTTTTATCTCAAACCTTGAATTTAACTATTTCTTCAGTTTTGAGATCTTCTCCTTATTGCTACAAGCAACTAATATGTCATCAACATACAATAAAAGATATATTGTATAACCTGTTGACCTCCTGATGTAGACACAACTATCATATCTACTCCTTAAGAAGACTACTTCCACCATGATGCTGTTGAACTTCTCATTCCACTGTCTAGGATTTTGTTTGAGACCATACAAAGATTTTCTTAACTGACACTCATAATCCTCCTTTCCAGAAACTACATAACCATCCGGTTGCTCCATATATATCTCTTCATCCAAGTTACCATGTAAAAATGCAGTTTTTACATCTAACTGTTCAAGTTCTAAATCTCATTCACAACTATGGACATCAAGTATCTTATAGATACATGTTTTACCACGGGTGCATATATTTTATTATAATCTATACCTTTTGTTTGAGCAAATCCTTTTGTTACTAACCTTGCTTTAAATCGAGGATTTTCAACTCCATGTATGCCGGATTTATCTGTAAACACCCACTTACAACCTATAACCTTTCTGTTTTTAGGCCTTTCCACCAGTTTCCAGGTTGAGTTCTTATACAGGGAGTTCATCTCTTCATCTGCAACTAGTTTCCAATTCGCACTTTGCTTATCCCTCATAACTGCATTGAAGTATGTTTGTTCCACAGATTCACCATCTTGTGTTGTAAGAAGAGCCACAACTACATGATTAGATTTTCTGAACCTTTCTAAAATCTTTATTACTTTTCTTGGTCTGTCACGAGCCAACATGTACTCTTCTGGACTTTCTTCTTCTTCTGATTCAACATCACTGTTATCTTCTAGTCCTGCATTCTGTCTAGAAGGAGATCTATACTCAGTAGTATTCTCTGTTTCAGATTCACCTTCAATCATCAACTCACTGAAGTCATCTCCTGAAGATCTTTTTGGTTCTTTTTCTTCTAACATTTTTTTGTAGCTAAGCTCCTCCTGAAATGTCACATTTCTGCTCAGTATACATCTCTCCTCCTCAATGTCCCAGATTTTGTAACCTTTAACTCTAGTGGGATAGCCTAAAAATACACCTTTCTTAGCTCTAGGAGATAATTTCCCATCAGAATGATAGTAACAGATTCAACCAAATCTTCAAAGATGATCGTACTTTGGAGCTAATTTTGTCCATTGTTCTTCTAGAATTCTATTTTCTATTGCAGAACAAGGCAATTTATTAATCAAATAGACGACTGTGTTCACAGCTTCTGCCCAAAATGCCTTAGATGATCCAGATTCACTAAGCATACTTCTAACCTTATCTAGAATAGTTCTATTCATCCTCTCGGCAACCCCATTTTGCGGAGGGGTATAAGGTATAGTCTTATGTCTCACAATACTAGAATCATCACACAATCTATCAAACTCTACATTACAAAACTCAAGGCCATAATGCTTGATCTTTTGTTCTCAGAAAGTACACCCATACTTTTCTTGAACAGTCATCTATCAAGCTTAGAAAATAGTGACACTTTCCAAGAGAGGGTGGAGTGTTCTGTGAATCCCATAGATCAGTATGAATATACTCAGGGCATTCCTTTGAAGTATGCAATCCTGTGGAGAAACTAACTCTATGTGCTTTACCAAAAATACAGTTCTCACAGAATTGTAAGCTTGATACCTTTGCACTATCAATGTAACCCTTTTTCACCAGCAAATCTAAGCCTTTCTAACCTACATGTCCTACTCTACTATGCCACAAATCTGTTTCAAGGCAAACTAACCCTTTACCTTGTAAAAGGTATAATTGTCCCTGTCTCACAGCTTTCAATACTGCCCTACAACCTTTCTTCACCTTACAAATTCCATCAGAACAAAATGTGCATCCATGTGATTCAAAAGTACCAAGAAATAATAGATTTCTAGAAAAAGTTGGAACATACCTGACATTCTTTATGGATACATACGATCCTTCTAAAGTCATAACTTGAACAGTTTCAATACCTTTTACTTCTGATACAGATTCATTTGCCATCCTTACCGAGCCAGCATTGAATTCATCTAAATCCGAGAACCAATCTTTTCTCGTAGATATATGAAATGTGCAACCAGTATCCATTATCCATATCTCTTTGAAATTAACTGTTTCAGCCACATTACCCTCACTAACAGTCAAAGATTCCATGTACTTAATTCCATCAATTGAAGATGCCTCTGCAGATTCTGCTGTTTTATAATCTTTCTCCTTGTATTGTCCCTTCTTTCAACAATTTCTCTTGAAATGTCCTTCTTGACCACAAGTCCAACATGTCAACTTCCTGTCCTTCGACTTAGATCTTGATCTATTTCTTTGTTTCCCTTGGGAGTTGGATTTGTTGAAAGATCTCCCTCTTGTATTTCCATTAGAATAGAGTCCTTCACCTTGACTCTTCTGTCTTTTTCCATCAGCACCGAGCTCCAATTGGTTTGAGTTAATTGCACTAATCATTTCTTCAAGTGTCAAAGTACACTTGCCATATCTCAATGTATCTCACAACTGATCAAACTGCTTAGATAGAGACATTAAGAGGAGGATAGCCTGATCCTCATCTGATATATTCACTTTGACATTTCCCAGGTCTGTGATTATCCTTAAAAACTCATCTATGTTGCTTCAAATGGCTCTGATACCAATTGTAGTAAACAAACCTGAACCAATTCTGTTGTTGATCAATTAACAAGCTACAATTTAACTATAAACAATCAAAGAATCATAAAACGACACAACCACTTTATTCAGTTCAGGTGCATAAACCACAATCCTACGTCTGGTCGGGATTTTCCTGGAATTCACTATAGACAAAGCTTCAAAGAACCGATTACAACTCAGTCAAGAAACTCACTAATTCAAGTACAAAACCACTCGAAACAGATCTTGTTTTCTTACTGTTCTCACTCTATCTCTCTCTCTAAACACGAAAGAAAACAATGTTCTTTACAAGATAATCTCTCACCCGAGAATACCCAAAAAACAAGAAGAATACCCGTGAAAGAAAAACAGAAAAAACCGATATAAGATGATGAAAACCTCTTTTTATACCAGAGACTTCTTCACTTATTTAAACGACTATGTTTCAGTTATCTACATAACCGGCCTATTGACCCAGTCAATTATAATCGATTTTACTGAATTTTGGTTTAGATGCAAACCAAAATCCACGACATTGATGATTCACAATATCAACTATATATATATATATATATATATATATATATATATATAGATAATCTTATTTTGTTTTGATTGTCTTATGGTCTAAACTCAAACTTCATTTCTTTGTTTCGACACTACACGTATGGCTCAGTTAGCTTATTAGATCTGTTCAACTCTCACAATCTCAAGTTATTATATCAGCAATAGTAGTATGTTCATTTGTTAGTCGTAGCTTATTGTGGTTGCGGATGCGGTAAATTGTTGTTCATTTATCTGCGCAGCTATATGCAGCCAATCGCAACTTTACACGTTGTGTTTTACATCACAATTTTTTTACCATTGATCAAAATAACGGTGTAATTAAAAACCTATGATCAAAATAACGTATAATTAAAAATATATGATCAAACTAACTGTAATCGCTGACAACAAACAAACGAAAAACATATACCACAATATATAACCGTAGTGTTAACCGTATTTACAAGATAGACAAAAGAACATGACCAATGTCTTTTTTATTTCCTTCGCCTTGCGGGGCAGGTCTTTGACTCCACCACCTCATTTTTGAGCGGTCCAATATGCCCATTTCTCTCCACGAACACTCATTTGTTTAACCAAAATTTTTTTTCTTCCTGCGCAACCAAATCCTCTTCAAATTTTTTTTCTCCTTGTTGAGGGTTGTTCACGACTTAACAACCACCATCTCCTTAAGTCTCCATTGTTTCGACATTGGAGCTCTTTGACTCGACTCCGAAACTATTTTTCTTCTGGGGATTTCGGGGTTTTCTCTTCATTTCTCATTACTTTAGAAATTCTCAACATTTTTTTCACTTGATTTTCACTTGCCCAAATTTTAGGATTTTGATTTCTTTCTTGTGCTTCATATAATCGCACCATAGTTAATTCGTTCAGGAATTCAAATTACTTTCTCGATGAATTTTAGGTTTTTTGTGAGTGTTTTGTGGCTCATAGCTTACAAGAAAATCTAGGTCTTCGTTTGTGAAAAACGATTGCTTTATTTCTTTAGAGCTTTGTACAACTTCTCATTTATACTTTTTCTGATTTTTTACCTTGCACACAACTCACACAAAGTGAAACTGATTGAGTTACTCCACCTCAAGGATTATTCATCTTCATGTGTGCTGGATTTAAACTCGTGTTTTCTTTGTAATGTTGTCTGTCCTAATGTAAACATGCCAATGTGCTATCTGAACCTCATGGTGCATTAACAACTATTGTATCACTTCTGGTAAAGGTTTTGAGGACTTGTTTCAAATATCTTTCTTGTGCTAATTTTAGAATATTTTTCCTTCTGTCCCAAATGATATCTATACCCAAAATTCTAGTTGTTGCATCTAGGTTTTTCATTTCAAATTATTTTATCAACCGTTCTTTAAATTCTAGATTCTCACTATATCCCACAAACATATCATCCACATATTTTTAAAAATACACCGTGTTCAGAATATTATCATTTTTGATATAGACACATGGATCATATGAGCTTTGCTTAAAAATATTGTTTTATGAATTTATCAAACTTTTGTTTCATTGTCTAGGTGCCTATTTCATACCACATAACAACTTTTTAAGTAAGCAGACTTTGTTATCACTTCCTTTTTCTTCAAATCCTTATAGTTGTAAAAAATCAATCTCCTCATCTAAGGATCCATGTAAAAATGCAGTTCACATCTAAACGTTCAAGCTCAAGCTCATGATTTGTCACTAGCGATAGCATGATTTCGATTGAAATGTGTTTCACTTTTGGTGCTAATTTGTTTTTTGAAAATATACTCTTTCTACTTGTGAAACCATTAGCCACTAGTCTAGCTTTGCATTTAAGTTTTTCAACTTTTGAAATTCTTGGTTCCAACTTGTAAATCCATTTACGGCCAATTGCTTCCTTGTTCAGTGGTTTATCAACAAGTTCCGAAATCTTGTTTTATGAAGAGATTCCATTTCATCTCTCATTCTTGAATTTCAGTGTTTCCAGTCTTTCCCTCTCTTAGCTTTTAGATAGGATTTTGGTTCATCCTTGTCAATTTTTTTTGATATAAGAGAGTGATTATGCTGCAATATCATAATCATAAAACTTAGAAGAAGATTTCTTTTCTTTGCGTTCTTTTTCCTTGCCAATATATAGTTTTCTTATTTTTCCAGATATGGATCTTTTTCACTCTCAGTTTCACTTTCTGAATCATTCTCGTTTGACTTTAAACTGTGTTCAGTTTATGTTGAACCTGATAAAACTCAACCTTGATCTAAATTATCCATATTAACAGCTATGTTTGAAGGCCTTTGAATTTGATTTTGACAGATGGTAACTATCTTCTTATTAGTCTTTCTTTGTGTCTCATCCGCATTGCAATCATGCAAAATGAATAAAAAGTATCACTAAAATGAGAACACTCACAATAACGTTTATAATGACAACAAGTATAATACATCGATAATCCAAACTGGGATTGTACTACCACCAGTATTGATTTACAAGAAGGTAATATTGGTTATGAGTCCAATGAGTTGACACACCAAATTCTGTATTGATATTTGTTTATCACATGTGACTGTACCATTGATTGTTTATGATATACCTCTAAAAATTATCACTTGTTTTAAGAAGCAAAATGTTTAAAAGAAGTTCAGTGGAAAATATCACAAGTGTGATATGGTACAACATTTACGTATGTTATAGCAGAATTGACTCACATTGAAAAAACAAAACCAGTAAGACTGAAACATACACGTGTAGTGTAGTTTTTAAAGTCAATATGACTGAAAACAATCTAATAGAATTGTGGTTTTATGTTGTTCCCATCGATAATATCTATTGTAATACATGTTTATACTTGCTAAGAAGCAAGAATACGACTTTTGTAATGTTCAGAACATACAAGATGGGAAAATAAAAGCCAAAAACTATAAAATAGTTATATGTGATAAAATAATTTTTTTTTATGAACATTAGTATGTTGTTTAAAATACATAAAATTATTCATCGAAAATTTTTTATTGATCACTTGAATCATATGAAGTTGTGGGATAAAAAATTTATTGATTGTTAAATCGATGATGAATAAAAGGTTGCATTATATATTCTAAGTTGTCTAAAAAAATATGAGGTGAAACGTTGCTTACCATATAAAAGCATTAGCAAGATATCATATGAACTTTAAAAAAGTAAAGTACATGTGTACAAATAACTAAAGTGTAGATGTCTTCAAAAATAATAGTAGCACCTACCAAATAGTCATAATCTAATCAATAACCCTGGTGTGTATATAGTGTTTAGTCATGTTTTTAAGAAGATAATATAAAACCATTAGACAGTTGATCTCAAATAGAATCTTCATACATTATATCTAATTGAATGACAACTTAGACTCCACATATTAAAAATGTCATGATATCAAATTATAAAATAATCAAGATGAATGAGTTTAAAACCTATGACATAAGAAGAGGTTTGATGGGAACCCCACCTATGTGGTTTGAGATCCCAATATGTAGGTTGAAAAAGTAAACTAAGTCAGGCTAAATATGTTAAAGCATTGTGAGACTTTAGTCTCTACCCAATTCCCATGATGATGTACATTGTTTCTTGTATGTGTGGAGGATAATCGTTGCTTTTATTACATGATGCTCTTTAAAACACTTTTTTTGACTATGAAATGCATCCATTTTAGGAGAATAAAAGAAACCAAATTCTCCAATTTCACTCATGATTAACTAGGTATATTCATGGCCAAAATGAACATAATACATAATCTAGTTCTTTGAAAAAGAAGTTATGTTATAACTGTTGTCTCGGTTAACATCCTGGTCGAGTAAATGCGATATCTATCAATAATGATTAATTGGTTTAAAACTGAAAAATATTACCAATTCATAAACAATGAAGTTTTTACTTGTACTCTCAAAAGTACTTATGTAAGATCTTTTCAAATATTGTCAATTTATTGTGTGTTTGGAGTCACTTATTTTCATATGAGAGATTGTTGCAACTTGTTTTTAGAAAAATTGCTTTGGCAAGTATCCTAATGGTTTTTCGGTGAAAGTTAGTTTTCAATATGAACCAATTTAATAATGGTTGCATTTCTCATTGTGAGCACTAAAATATAGTGTATTCATATGATAAAAACATAATTCGTTTGAATGAGAAATAGATGTTCAAAATGGGTTGTTTAATAAGTATACAATAAACAAAAGTAAATTGTCACACATTGAAAGATAGAGATGAAAAATTCTTCTATATATAACAAAAAACGTCTAACAAGGTTCAATATCTAAAAAATAATATAAAATGAGAAAATAATGTACGTCGAGAGGAGTTGGGATGAATTTGTGCTCCGTTTGGATTTAGGTTTGGATTCGGAAACTTTATTACAATAACCAATTTTTGTATCAATTTTTATTTATGTACACTAAAGAAATATTAAATTTGATCAAAATAATAATCTTTCACATAATCTTTTGATCATAATTTTTTATCTTCTTGTTCTAAATTTTGATATTTCTTTCCTTCATTTTATATTTTCTTTTATTTGAGAGTATCACACATAATTAAAAAGATTCGAAATTTATTATTTCGAATGATGCAAATAATAAAAAATATGTAGTTATATCATAGATTCGAAATGTCATGTAACTATTATAGTATATGGCGTTTTCATAATTAAGAAAAAATATATCAATATTTAATTTTAAATATATTCATTTCCAAATCTTTGTGACAATATTTTCTGTTTATTTTGTATATTCATTTTGTTCATTGTAAAAGTAGCATTTGTAGAAAGGTAGTAGTCTTTCTGAACCTAATGTGTTAATATTTCATTTCATCTGTTTTTTTCTTCATTATCTGTGTTAAAACAATGATCAAAATACGAATGATTCACATTTATGTCATTGCCCAATTATATTGACCATATGTGATTAAATAACTTTTGAATGAATGAAAGGACATGACACTTATACAAGCTACGAATCATCATGATCCATATAAATAGCTTCACATAATATTTTGACTCCCTAACTTAATTTTGGATGTAGAATTTGTTGAATTTTCTAAAATATAAAATTGACGACAAGATTCCTTCTATTAAAGTGTTTAGATTTACTTTTAGTGACTCTTCATGCAAAACAAATTGCTGTCTTAATCTATGATTTATTGGACTGTTGACTAGTCATAAAAATAATTCAAACTTGTGTCTTTTTATTAACATTTTTGTTTGGTAGAACAAAAAGTGGTAGAACTATAATGTTTAATTCTTTTCTCTATTATTTTAATTACTTCGAATTTTTTATTCAAAGTTTTGGGGAACAAAAGACCTAACGTTATAAGAGGAGAACATCTTAGCAATATGAAAGTGTACATACATATTCTGTCCATATTGTGAAGGATGAAAACTTCCAAAACTTAAGAAGTTAAAGACAACTAAGAAGAAGACATTGTGAAAAATGAACTTACTTAAGTCACAACTTTTGCCGTCGCATATTAGTCGTATAGTAATTGTATTAGAATCGTATAGTAGTCGTATAGTAATTATATTAGAATTGTATAGTAGTCGCAATACAATCGTATATTTTACGAGCATGCTTGTAGTCGCAAAAAAATGATAAAATGTTTGTTTTTTGTAATGTACCGATCAACATATTAAGACAAAAAATCATATTTATAAGCATAAAAGTGAAATCAAGATAAAATATAAATTAAAGAATGTTTGAGGTCGTATCAACGAAATAATTTCGATGTATTATTTAGAATATATATAAATTTATATATATACATCATTTATTCATAGATAATTTAATAAAAATTTATATAAAAATATAAAATTAATTATTAATTCATGGACTAGATTTTGGAGGAATATGGTCTTTGCAACAACAAAAAATGCCACGTCCTAAGCCACGTCCTAGACAAAGTCCTTCATACAATCCCATAAGTTTGCATTTTACATTGCATAGCAATGCGCTTTTACATCCGGGCGAACATGTTCTGATATATTGTCCTGTTTTAATCATAAAACAACACACATTATAATATTTCAAGTATAAAACATAATGAATTAATATTTTAATCAAAACATAATTTCTTTGCATTTTGTGACTTTGTATTTGTAAAAATATCACAATAAAAATAAGAGGATTTCATCCCAAACTAAAGTTGTAATTTGTTTGCATTTTGGATATGTAATAATAAATAAATGTATTACCTGAAATCGTTGGTAGAAGAATGAAAGCAAACAACATCAATGAAAGTAAGAAAAATGGTGAAAGTTTCTTGATTGCCATTGGATATGTTTCTTGAATATATCCAAAATATATTTCAGAGATAATAGTACCTATAAAATATAAAATCTAATATAAATGTTAGAAATAATTTTAATATAATTGGATATATATATATATATATATATATATATAGTAAAAACATATATACTAACAACAATATTATTTTTATTAAACAAAGAAGTATTTGAGAAATTGCATTCTTCTTCATAGAACACTGGAGCATTTGCAAAATTGACGTAAAATTTGTCTTCAATTGTAAGTTTGACAATTTAAATTTTTTTTTGCAAAACTAACTTTATAACTCTATTTTATCCTTCAACAATAACTTTATTTACAACTTTGCCATTAACTTAAAAAAACAAAAACAACACAAAGACCATTATGAACAAATTTTTCAAAAATATTACGAAAATGCCATCTTCTTCATTGCACACAACCACCATTGTCGTGGTTGTTGGGAGCTCTGAATTCCATCGACACACCCACCTTTATACCTCTATTCCTTCATTAAATCTCATTCATCTCAACCTCTTTCATTCTCTCTCATTTTTTTCCAATTTCTCTCTTCACACTACATTCAAAAGCTTCCAACTTTGCTCGATTTAAACTCGTATTTTCTTTGTAATATTGTTTTTCCTAATGAAAACATGCCAATGTGCTATCTAAACCTCAAGGTAAGAATTTGAATCATAGGAACTTTTCTTTTTCGTTTTTTTAAAAACAAAAAATCTTGATGATGTTACTCTGTCGATTGAAACAATGCAGATTACTAATTCTCGGCATTTTCGTTTTTGCCTGTGAGATTCTCCATCGACAAGGATCTCAGCAGGCTTTCCACATTCTTCATTAGGCGATTACATTCGGGAAATCAATCTCTTTCTCTAGCGTTTTTCCAGATAATGCCTTAGTTATTAGATCAAGAAGATTAGTGGAAGAGTGAATTTTATTAACTGAAACTCTCTTGCCTTGATAACATTCCTGATGAAGTGTAGCTTAGTATGTATATGTTTAGTTATTTCATGAAACTACCATATTTTGCTAGATGTATTATACTTTGTGAGTCTAAAACACCGTAACATTTTCTTGCTTAAAACTGAGTTTACTAGCAAAAGCCTATAGCCACGAAGCTTCCTTAAAAGCCTCAGTTAATCCATATATTTTGATTTCTTAGTAGATAAGGACATAATGTGTTGTAGTTCTAATCTTCAGCTGATTGTATTTCCACCAACTTAATACCATAATTGACATTTGCATAACCTACAACCTTGAAATCTGAATCCTTTGTAAATGTTAAATTGATTTTTAACACTCTTTTAAGATATTTTAATATCCATTTAACTTCTTCATTCTTAGATTTCCAATGAATCTTCTTACCAGTCCCACTACAGATGCGAAATTTGGTTTGAGGCGACCATATCATATATAAGGCTCCTAACATAACTATCATATGGAATTTCACTCAAAAACTCATATTATTTTCTCTTCTCTTCTTGATACAAAACTCTAAGTTTAAATTGTGATCCCAGTAGTGCATTAACAACTATTGTATCATTTTTGGTAAAGGTTTTGAGGATTTATTGCAAATATATTTCTTGTGCTAATTTTAGAATATTTTTCCTTTTTGTCCTAAATGATATCCATACCCAAAATACTAGTTGTTGCACCTAGGTCTATCATTTCAAATTCTTCTGCCAACACTACCTTAAATTCTAAATTCTCACTATATCTTTGATTCCACAAGCATATCATCCACATATAGTAAAAAATACACCGTGTTCAAAATGTTATCACTTTTGATATAGACACATGGATCATATGATCTTTGCTTAAAAATATTGTTTTATGAATTTATCAAACTTTTGTTTCATTGTCTAGGTGCCTATTTCATACCACATAACAACTTTTTAAGTACGCGGACTTTGTTATCAATTCCTTTTTCTTCAAATCCTTATAGTTGTAAAAAATAAATCTCCTCATCTAAGGATCCATGTAAAAATGCAGTTCACATCTAAACGTTCAAGCTCAAGCTCATGATTTGTCACTAGTGATAGCATGATTTCGATTGAAACGTGTTTCACTTTTGGTGCTAATTTTTTTGTTGAAAATATACTCTTTCTACTTGTGAAACCATTAGCCACTAGTCTAGCTTTGCATTTAGGTTTTTCAACTTTTGAAATTCTTGGTTCCAACTTGTAAATCCATTTACGGCCAATAGCTTCCTTGTTCAGTGGTTTATCAACAAGTTCCCAAATCTTGTTTTATGAAGAGATTCCATTTCATCTCTCATTCTTGAATTTCAGTGTTTTCAGTCTTTCCCTCTCTTAGCTTTTAGATAGGATTTTGGTTCATCCTTGTCAATTTTTTTTGATATAAGAGAGTGATTATGCTGCAATATCATAATCATAAAACTTAGAAGAAGATTTCTTTTCTTTGCGTTCTTTTTCTTTGCCAATATATAGTTTTCTTATTTTTCCTGATATGGATCTTTTTCACTCTCAGTTTCACTTTCTGAATCATTCTCGTTTGACTTTAAACTGTGTTCAGTTTATGTTGAACCTGATAAAACTCAACCTTGATCTAAATTATCCATATTAACAGCTATGTTTGAAGGCCTTTGAATTTGATTTTGACAGATGGTAACTACCTTCTTATTAGTCTTTCTTTGTGTCTCATCAGCATTGCAATCATGCAAAATGAATAAAAAGTATCACTAAAATGAGAACACTCACAATAACGTTTATAATGACAACAAGTATAATACATCGATAATCCAAACTGGGATTGTACTACCACCAGTATTGATTTACAAGAAGGTAATATTAGTTATGAGTCCAATGAGTTGACACACCAAATTCTGTATTGGTAGTTGTTTATCACATGTGACTGTACCATTGATTGTTTATGATATACCTCTAAAAATTATCACTTGTTTTAAAAAGCAAAATGTTTAAAAGAAGTTCAGTGAAAAATATCACAAGTGTGATATGGTACAACATTTACGTATGTTATAGCAGAATTGACTCACATTGAAAAACAAAACCAGTAAGACTGAAACATACACGTGTAGTGTAGTTTTTAAAGTCAATATGACTGAAAACAATCTAATAGAATTGTGGTTTTATGTTGTTCCCATCGATAATATCTATTGTAATACATGTTTATACTTGCTAAGAAGCAAGAATACGGCTTTTGTAATGTTCAGAACATACAAGATGGGAAAATAAAAGCCAAAAACTATAAAATAGTTATATGTGATAAAATATTTTTTTGATGAACATTAGTATGTTGTTTAAAATATATAAAATTATTCATCGAAAATTGTTTATTGATCACTTGAATCATATGAAGTTGTGGGATAAAAAATTTATTGATTGTTAAATCGATGATGAATAAAAAGTTGCATTATATATTCTAAGTTGTCTAAAAAATATGAGGTGAAACGTTGCTTACCATATAAAAGCATTAGCAAGATATCATATGAACTTTGAAAAAGTAAAGTACATGGGTACGAATAACTAAAGTGTAGATGTCTTCAAAAATAATAGTAGCACCTACCAAATAGTCATAATCTAATCAATAACCCTGGTGTGTATATAGTCTTTAGTCATGTTTTTAAGAAGAAAATATAAAACCATTAGACAGTTGATCTCAAATAGAATCTTCATACATTATATCTAATTGAATGACAACTTAGACTCCACATATTAAAAATGTCATGATATCAAATTATAAAATAATCAAGATGAATGAGTTTAAAACCTATGAAATAAGAAGAGGTTTGATGGAAACCCCACCTATGGGGTTTGAGATCCCAATATGTAGGTTGAAAAAGTAAACTAAGTCACGCTAAATATGTTAAAGCATTGTTAGAATTTAGTCTCCACCCAATTCCCATGATGATGTACATTGTTTTTTGTATGTGTGGAGGATAATCGTTGCTTTTATTACATGATGCTCTTTAAAACACTTTTTTGACTATGAAATGCATCCATTTTAAGAGAATAAAAGAAACTAAATTCTCCAATTTCACTCATGATTAACTAGGTATATTCATGGCCAAAATGAACATAATACATAATCTAGTTCTTTGAAAAAAAAAAGTTATGTTATAACTGTTGTCTCGGTTAACATCCTGGTCGAGTAAATGCGATATCTATCAATAATGATTAATTGGTTTAAAACTGAAAATATTATCAATTCATAAACAATGAAGTTTTTACTTGTACTCTCAAAAGTACTTATGTAAGATCTTTTAAATATTGTCAATTTATTGTGTGTTTAGAGTCATTTATTTTCATATGAGAGATTGTTGCAACTTGTTTTTAGAAAAATTGCTTTGGAAAGTATCCTAATGGTTTTTCGGTGAAAGTTAGTTTTCAATATGAACGAATTTAATAATGGTTGCATTTCTCATTGTGAGCACTAAAATATAGTGTATTCATATGATAAAAACAGAATTCGTTTGAATGAGAAATAGATGTTCAAAATGGGTTGTTTAATAAGTATACAATAAACAAAAGTAAATTGTCACACATTGAAATATAGAGATGAAACATTCTTCTATATATAACAAAAAACGTCTAACAAGGTTCAATATCTAAAGAATAATATAAAATGAGAAAATAATATACGTCGAGAGGAGTTGGGATGAATTTGTGCTCCGTTCGGATTTAGGTTTGGATTCGGAAAGATGGACTTTATTACAATAACCAATTTTTGTATCAATTTTTATTTATGTACACTAAAGAAATATTAAATTTGATCAAAATAATAATCTTTCACATAATTTTTTGATCATAATTTTTTATCTTCTTGTTCATTTTATATTATATTTCTTTCCTTCATTTTATATTTTCTTTTATTTGAGAGTATCACACATAATTAAAAAGATTCGAAATTTATTATTTCGAATGATGCGAATAATAAAAAATATGTAGTTATATCATAGATTCGAAACGTCATGTAACTATTATAGTATATGGCGTTTTCATAATTAAGAAAAAATACATCAATATTTAATTTCAAATATATTCATTTCCAAATCTTTGTGAAAATATTTTCTGTTTATTTTGTATAATCATTTTGTTCATTGTAAAAGTAGCATTTGTAGAAAGGTAGTAGTCTTTCTGAACCTAATGTGTTAATATTTCATTTCATCTGTTTTTTTCTCCATTATCTGTGTTAAAACAATGATCAAAATACGAATGATTCACATTTATGCCATTGCCCAATTATATTGACCATATGTGATTAAATAACTTTTGAATGAATGAAAGGACATGACACTTATACAAGCTACGAATCATCATGATCGATATAAATAGCTTCACATAATATTTTGTCTCCCTAACTTAATTTTGGATGTAGAATTTGTTGAAGTTTCTAAAATATAAGATTGACGACAAGCTTCCTTCTATTAAAGTGTTTAGATTTACTTTTAGTGACTCTTCATGCAAAACAAATTGCTGTCTTAATCAATGATTTATTGGACTGTTGACTAGTCATAAAAATAATTCAAACTTGTGTCTTTTTATTAACATTTTAGTTTGTTAGGACAAAAAGTGGTAGAACTATAATGTTTAATTCTTTTCTCTATTATTTTAATTACTTCAAATTTTTTATTCAAAGTTTTGGAGAACAAAAGACCTAACGTTATAAGAGGAGAACATCTTAGCAATATGAAAGTGTACATCCACATTCTGTCCATATTCTGAAGGATGAAAACTTCCAAAACATAAGAAGTTAAAGACAACGAAGAAGAAGACATTATGAAAAATGAACTTACGTAAGTCACAACGCTTGCAGTCGCATATTAGTCGCATAGTAATTGCATTAGAATCGTATAGTAATCACAATAGAGTTGTATATTTTACGAGTATGCTTGTAGCCGCAAAAAAATGATAAAATATTTGTTTTTTGTAATGTACCGATCAACGTATTAACACACAAAAAAATTATATTTCTAAGCATTAAAGTGAAATCAAAATAAAATATAAATTAAAGAATGGTTGAGGTCGTATCAACCTGAGGGAGTGATCAGAATTAAGCCGCGTGGCGATACCCATCAAAAACAAAGGACACCTCCTACGATGGTTGCCAAAGCTCCGAATGAGATAACTTCGATGTATTATTTAGAATATATATATATATATATATCATTTATTCATAGATAATTTAATAAAAATTTATATAAAAATATAAAATTAATTATTAAATCATAGGACTAGATTTTGGAGGAATATGGTCTTTGCAACAACAAAAAATGCCACGTCCTAAGCCACGTCCTAGGCAAAATCCTTCATACCATCCCATAATTTTGCATTTTACATTGCATAGCAATGCGCTTTTACATCCGGGCGAACATGTTCTGATATATTGTCCTGTTTTAATCATAAAACAACACACATTATAATATTTCAAGTATAAAACATAATGAATTAATAGTTTAATAAAAACATAATTTCTTTGCATTTAGTGACTTTGAATGAATTGGTAAAAATATCACAATAACAATAAGAGGATTTCATCTCAAATTATAGTTTTAATTTGTTTGCATGTTGGATATGTAATAATAAATAAATGTATTACCTGATATCGTTGGTAGAAGAATGAAAGCAAACAACATCAATGAAAGTAAGAAAAATGGTGAAAGTTTCTTGATTGCCATGGGATATGTTTCTTGAATATATCCAAAATATAATAGTACCTATAAAATATAAAATATAATATAAATTTTGGAAATAATTTTAATATAATTGGATATATATATATATATATATATAATATAAACATATATACTAACAACAATATTGTTTTCGTTAAACAAAGAAATATTTGAGAAATCGCATTCTTCTTCATAGAAAACTACCAACAACTTATGCGAAATTTAACATATTATAATTCTTTTTACCTTTGGTTTGTTTATATTTTTGTATTTACTGAGAACTGATTGTGTAGGTCTTGTTTGTGTGTTTATATATATATATATATATATATATATATATATGTATATATTAAAAAATCTTACATATTCTACAAGTATGTTATGAACTTTTCATAAAAGAAAGATTTGATTTTAATTCTTTATTTGTTAATTTATAAAAATGGTCAAAGGTTTTCATTATTTATCAAGATTCTCATTTTGGATTGTTTTTTTAATGTTATGTTAATTTAATTATATTAAAATAACATATTTTACTTTAATTAAATGAAATATCTTTGTATATCTTCAAAACATATTGCATGCATCTATGTTCATAAATTTAGTTATATGTTTGAAACGGACATAGTATCTAATAAATAAATTGGGCATTTGCAAAATTGACATAAAATTTGTCTTCAATTGCAAGTTTTTAAACTTTTTTTGCAAAACTAACTTTCTATCTCTATTTTATCCTTCAATAATAACTTTATTTACAACTTTGCCATTAATTTAAAAAAAAAAACAAAAACAACACAAAGACCATTATGAACAAATTTTTCAAAAATATTACGAAAATGCCATCTTTTTCATTGCACACAACCACCATTGTTGTGGTTGTTGGGAGCTCTTAATTCCATTGACACACCCACCTTTATACCTCTATTCCTTCATCAAATCTCATTCATCTCAACCTCTTTCATTTTCTCTTTCATTTTCTTCCAATTTCTCTCTTCACACTACATTCAAAAGCTTCCAACTTTGCAAAAATTCATCATTATCCGTTAAAACAAGCTTCTGGGAGTTTATATCGGTCATCATTTAAGTCGCGTATCTAAAAAATCAAGATTGAAGGTTAGTTTTCCTGTTTTGCTTTCAGTTATTTTTCAGTTCATACAGTTACGAGAAGTCTGCTTTGTAATTTATTTACAAAGCAGACTTCTCTAGCAGACTTCTCGAAGTCTTCTTTGTAAATATATTACAAAGCAGACTTCGAGAAGTCTGCTTTAATCGGAATAAATCTCTCTTTAACCGGAATAAACTGTTTTTCTCACTTAAACAGACTTCTCCGAGAAGTCTGCGATGTTTATTCCTATCAAAGCAGACTTCTCGGGAAGTCTGCTTTGATAGGAATAAAAATAGTAGACTTCGCGAAGTCTGCTTTGGAGAGAAAAATAGTTTATTCCGGCTGAATCAGACTTCTCTGAGAAGTCTGCGACGTTTATTCCAATCAAAGCAGACTTCTCGGAGAAGTCTGCTTTGATAGGAATAAAAATAGCAGACTTCGTGAAGTCTACTTTGGCGAGAAAAACAGTTTATTCCTATCAAAACAGACTTCTCAGAGAAGTCTGCAACGTTTTCCTATAAAAGCAGATTTCTCGGAGAAGTCTACTTTGATAGGAATAAACGCCGCAGACTTCTCTTTGATCGGAATAAACATCGCAGACTTCTCGGAGAAGTCTGCTTCAGTCGGAATAAACTTTTTTCTCAGTGAAGCAGACTTCTCCGAGAAGTCTGCTTCGGTAACAAAAACAGTTTATTCCGATTAAAGCAGACTTCTCTAAGAAGTCTGCTTCAGTGAGAAAATTTAGTATGTGTACAATGATCTAATCAAATTCATTAATTTGTACCGTAGATAATGGTCCAAATCGTTGTTGTTTGTGGGGAGTGGAATATGACAGAGACTTGGAATTTTTGCGGATAATATAAGAGGAGGAAAAATGTTTGTAATTGATGATGATGATTACGTGTTGATGAAGATGAGAATAAAGTTTACTCGAATGGTGAGGATTACATTCTTTACGGTAAAGTGAAAGATGAATAAATTCAGTTTTAGTGTTGAGTATCTCAGAAAATTAAATTGCGAGCAAGGATAAAGTACAAAGTCTGCCGAGAAGTCTGCAAAGAAGCCTGCCGAGAAGTCTGCAAATAAGTCTGCGAGATTTATACAACAAAGTTTGCTGATGTATGTAGTTTCTGAAACATGTAACCAATCAATTCAATTAATTAGAAGACACAATGTTATCGATGTTGTGTTACAAAAACATCCAACACTATCCTGTTAACTTAGTATTTTGATGGAATTGTTTATACATATCTTTAGATTTTGCAAATCGATTTATTGTTTTTCATTTAGTTCTTGTTCTTTCTTGTTATTAGGAAGTATGCATTAAGTATCTTAAATATGCACCAATTCCTTAACTATGTATAAAAGTGTTTATGAAAATTTATAGTAATATTTGTGTTTTTAATGGTTGTCATTTTGTAATTTTATAAGTATGATTTGACTTAAGCTGATTGAAAGGTGATTGACATACAACTAATAGTTTATTATAATTCTGAAAAAGTTGATTGAAAACTGACTGAAAAGATAGAGTGATGGGAGCTAGTGATAGGTACAATAAAGTTTACAAAAACTCATTTAAATTATGACCAAAAATACAAACGAAGTCTGCAATTATTAATGAAGTCTACAAGTGAAGTCTGCACTTGTAATGAAAACGTGTTATGAAGTCTGCAACTGAAGTCGGCAACCTGTAGTGAAGTCTGCAACACGAAAATCTATTGATTCAAAAACCAAAGTCAAATTCGAAAACATCCACAAAAACTATAAAACCACCATACATTTTAAGGGGAATTTCAAACATCTATTGAAAATCTTTAAAAAGCCATCTAAAATTTTAAAAACCATTAAAAATCACTTTAAAAACTACTAAAACAACAATATTACTTTTTGTGAATCTTTTTCCAGATCTACAACAAAAGAAAATGAGAACTAAGATAAGAATATAAGAAGTCTACAACTGAAGTGTACAACTGAAGTCTGCAACTGAAGTCTGCAACTGAAATCTGCAAACCTGTAATGAAATCTGCAACACGAAAATCTATTAATTCAAAAACTTATGTCAAATTCAAAACGTAAGAAGAAAAATCAAAATCAACAACAAAAAACTATAAAACCATCGTAAATCTCAAACATCTATTGAAAATCTTTAAAAAAACCATAGCGCTGTTCGTTTGTCTGCCGCAGCGTCTGCGGCGGTGACCTGCGGTCAGACGCTGCGGTTAGACGCAGTAATATTGTTGTTCGTTTGATCGCCGCAGGTTGTCGCCGCAGGTTGTATCGCAATTGTTTGATCGCAAATGCTATAATTTCGCAGCGATTAAAAATTTTGATCACAGCTTTCTGCGGTCGACCACAGCGTTTGACCGCAGGAATCTGCGGCGGTCAAACGAACAACGTTTGGCCGTATGACGCAGCCGCAGGTTCCTGCGGCTACGAAACGAACATACCTCATATAAAATTTTAAAAACTATTAAAAATCACTTTAAAAATCTAGTAAAATAACAAAATTAGTTTTTGTAAATCTTTTTTCTAGATCTACAATAATAGAAAATAAAAAATAAGATAAGAATATAAGAAAAAAATTAAGAAAACAACAAAAAACAACAAAATCTCCAAAACCACGAAAAACGTAACAACTAGTAAAAATAACAAACTTACATCTTTAGATCTCGTGACTTTCTTTTCCAGATCTACAACAATACAAGATGAGAAATGAGATAACAATATAGGAAAAAACTTAAGAAAACAACAAAAACAACAAAAATCACAAAAACTACGAAAAACTTAAAAACTAATAAAAGCAACAAGCTTAGGTTTTTAGAGCTCTTCACTTCCTTTTCCAGATCTACAACACTATAAGACGAGAAAGAGTGTTATAAAAATAACAAAAGATCTAAACAATAAAAATATTCTAAAATCACAAACCCAAAACCATATAAAGAAAAAAAAACTTATCTTTTTCATATGTCATGATTTTTTTCCAGATCTAAAAAATAACAAGATGACAAAGAACATGAGAAGAGAAGAAGAAAAGAAAAGAGGGGAGGTGAAAAGAAAAGAAGAGAAAATTTACCTTGTAGTCATTTTTGGAGGATGGAGGCTCCCACGTTTTTTTTTTTGAAATGAAATTATGATAAAATTTTAGGGTTACCTTCTTTATATATGGAGAGTTAAATTTGGTTAGGTTAAAAATTGTTAATTTTTGGTTTGCGCAGACTTCTCGAAGTCTTCGAAGTTTATTCCAGCTGAAGCAGACTTCTCGGAGAAGTCTGCTTTAATAGGAATAAATCTCGAAGGCTTTGAAGTTTATTCCAGCTGAAGCAGACTTCTCGGAGAAGTCTGCTTTAATAGGAATAAATCTCGAAGACTTCTCGAGAAGTCTGCTTTGGTGAAAAAAACAATTTATTCTGGCTAAAGCAGACTTCTCGAGAAGTCTGCTTCGTACTTTTGCATTACCCTAAACTCTAAATTGAAGAAAACCGATTTAGTTACATTTAATTTCTGGTTTGTGCGGACTTCTCGAGAAGTCTGCTTTGTTAAATCTACGAAAACATCTCGAGAAGTCTGCGTAACCCTAAACCCTAAATAATAAGATTCACTAAATGTGCGAAAGTTTTGTTAAAAATTTGATGAATATGTTGAAGATAGTTAAGTAAATGCAAAACTCAAAAAAATTTCTTTTAAAAATGTGTAAATCTAAATTTTCAAATTTATCACATGATATTTCAAATTCTAGCATGAATTCTCTACACAAACATCAACTATTAACCCACAACACATAACAACAAAAACTAGCAAATATTTTATACCATTAGATCGAATCCATTCTCCTTATTTTTGAATTCATTATAACTTTTACGTATTTTTGATATGTACATAAATTATGTTAATAACAATTTTAATTTTTTTTTTAAATATTTCACAATTTTTATTTGATTTAGGTAATTTATTTACAAAGCAGACTTCGCGAAGTCTACTTCAGCCGGAATAAACTGTTTTTCTCACCAAAAGAGACTTCTCCGAGAAGTCTGCGAGGTTTATTCCGATCAAAGCAGAATTCTCCGAGAAGTTTGCTTTGATCGGAATAAACTTCTTAGACTTCGTGAAATCTGCTTCAGCCGGAATAAACTGTTTTTCTCACTAAAGCAAACTTCTCCGAGAAGTATGTTTCAGCCAGAATAAACTGTTTTTCTCACCAAAACAGACTTCTCCGAGAAGTCTGATTTGATAACAAAAAAACACGCAGGAACTGAAACGTAATTGACATTTCGACATTATTTTTTAGACAAAAAGATTGTTCAGTAATTTCTCCACCCTCATAGGTTAGTTTTACAAAAATGTTTTCATGTGGGTTAGACTTGCATTTGGAGTCAAATTTTAGTCTCCCTAAATAAATAGAAGATTAGTTCATATTATTCGGAAATTAGTTTTATTTTTAATCACTTTAAAATTATTACATTTGGCTCTACACAATTCATTATATATATATACATATCAAAATGAAAACAATTTTGTTTCTTAAAGTTTCGTCAAAAAATGAAAATTCATAGGTTCGAGTCTCTTATATTGGGTTCATCATTTTTGTCATTTATTTTACGACAAAAATCTTAAAAATACACAAACTTTATAATATTTGCTAGAAAAATACAAAAAATATTTTGCTTCCTATTTTAAATTATGAATTATAAATATTATCCGAAAAATACACGAACTTTCTAATTTCGTGATTTCGACACCAACGCGATAACATACGTTAGGGATGTTAACAAAATATAATAAACGGTGTTAAGTTTATTTACACCGTTTTAATACTGGTTTGGTACTGTTCATGGTGTCTTTCGTTAAATACATAGAGTTCCATAGCTTTTTCGTTGGCGTCTTTGTGATCTTCTATGTGTTAATGGCTTCCTGCAGAGTTTTGTTTGAGTGGAAAATTGAAAATCTTGCTTATGAATTGCCTAAACAAGCACTTGGAGACACATTTTTGGAGGATTTCTTGGGTTTTCTTTCTTGTTTATTCATAGAGAGAAGTATGATTGACTGATGATCTTCACTAAAGAAGGAAGAAAATAAAAACATCTATCAGAATTCAGACCAAATCAGATCAAACAATTAACAGTTCAGATTTAGAGTTTTTACATTTAGGGGAAGAAGAAGTGTGTTTAGGGAAGAAAAACTAAAATTTTGAAACTTACGTTAAATTTAATACGGTTTTAATAAATTTAACATCGTTTATTATACTCTGTTAATATCTCTAACTTCTGTTATCCTGTCGATGTCGAAATCATAAAATTAGAAAGTTCGTTTATTTTTTGGACATTATTTATAATTCATGATTTAAAATGAGAGTCAAAATAATTTGTGTATTTTTCTAGCAAATGTTATAATTTTGTGAATTTTTAAGATTTTTTCCCTTTATTTTAATGAAAGAACAAACATAAATTGTACAAAAAATATAAATTTTTTGTTTATACAATTTCGATGTCTCATAGGATCCTTTTCATAATTCGTTTTCAAATTTTCATCTCAACTTTATCACAAAATGATATATCATATATTGAAAGTTCCATTTTGAATCATGTGAATTCGAATGCATAATTGGCATCTCTGTGGCCTTATTTTGAATACAACATTCATCATTAATGCTTTATTTTATGCTATAGCATTTACATGCACATAATTCACTTGACAAATTTCATGTAAAAGAGACGAATCGAATAGAAAAAACTATATTAACTTGCACCATAATAGATTCTCAGAATCTGAAACATAATTGTATAAACATATCAAATAAAAACAAGCAAAACGAAAAAAAAAGAAAACAACAAAAACAAGGTAAAATTCATATAAACATATCTATCATATAAAAACTCCACAAACATTATACATTTCAATGGCAAGATAGAAGTTACAAAAGTGTATCCATGCCTTTTCTCCAATGTTGTGAAGAAAGAAGGACGTGTGAAGCTCACACTAAACATCTCCTTCGTGGCTTCAGCATTTTTCCGCTATAGAAAATCTAATTCTTATCCTTTAGATTGCTTCAAAGATCACTTTATTTTGAAGTTAACTGAAATTCTTAAGTTATTATAGATTCTTCTCTGGAAACAATTTCCTTCCACATGTGTGGTGATATCTTACTACTGAAAAAAGAACGGGAATATGAAAAACATTTGAATACGAATTGAACACGGGTTGAACATAGATGTTTACGTGTGCAAACTCACACAATTTTTATTAGAAATCTGTTAAACAAGTTACTTACAACCTGTTTAATCAGTTTTACACGACATCACAGTTGACTCGCCTCTAAACGATTTCTAATCTATCCGAGCTCACCTGTGTGACGCATGTCGCACACACTATTTGTTCATTTGCCAAGTTTTTTCCTAATCCATGAGCTACCTTTTTTTGACCCTCAGAAAACCTAATACTAGGGTTTTTCATCATACAACTATTTATATGACTGCCTAGGAAACCCTAGACCCATATTTAGTAAATCTCTAATATTCACTAAATATGTCCTTCCTTATTGTGTATATTCATGTCTTGCACAATATTCTCTAGAGCTCATCCACTTGTGACGCACCACATCACACTTCATGAGCTCCATTCAGATTGCACCACCTGTGCAACGCCACCTGTACAATTCTTCGCTGTTGCACAACCTGTGGAATGTTGTGCAGAGTCTTGGCTTGCACAATAGTCTTCACTGCTCATCCATTTGTGACATGCCTCAACACAATTCATGAGTTTCAATCATATTGCACCACCTGTGCAACGTCCACCTGGAATACTTTTCGCTGTTGCACCACCTGTGCAACGAACACCTTATTGTGCAGAGTCTTGTCTTGCACAATAGTCTTCACTGCTCATCCATTTGTGACCTGCCTCGCCACACTTCATGAGCTTCAATCATACTGCACCTGTGCAATGTTTGCCTGGACACTCGTGTGTTGTTGCACCACCTGACGATCACCTTCGCACTTCTATGCTAACAATCTCCCCCTTTTGGTCTAAGTGTGACACCTCAATGTACCTGTATCAATCCAAATGACCAAGCACACACATACACACAACCAAACGTGGATAACGTTCAAAAAAATCAGTTATGAACAATCCAACACACAACGATTGATCTGAATTAGATTCTATTATCCTAAGACACATTAGTTCCGAATCACAACACCCGACATAGTTCCACATATGCCTCAACACCTAAACATCATAACAAAATTTATCCTAACACACCATAGCATTTCAACCTAACAGTACTCCCCCTATCATTTGGAATTTGTTCCCCATCAGATACTCGTCATCGCTCACTTCTTCTGCAATCCTGTTGTTGCGAATATGTGGGACCACTCCAGATGTATTCTCCCCCTACTTGAGTGCACACTTAGAACAAAATTAATCAAAAAGGTCAAATAAACCGAAGGTAGAGAGAAACATGTACCTTCCTTTTTTTGGTGTTACACCAATAGCTAAAGTTGATCATAAACTGTCTTATCAAAACCGAATTCCTTTCTTTTAAGCATCATGAACAGAGATTGAGCTCCCCCTTAATCATGGATAACTTGTTGCACATATATCATGTTGATGCACAATTGCTACTCAAAATCACACAAATTTGCATAAAATTCTCATGAGTAATGGGTTGGCTCTTATATGCGTAGGAACTGAAACACTAGACAACCATAACTGCTACACAAATCGTCACCAACAAAAAAAGGTTAGTAAGACACAAAAACGTTGCACAATAATGCGGCACCTGTTCAATTCCCCTATATTCATAACTATAAGACTCATGCATAACCATATTACATGCAGTTTGAATAGGTCCACCAGTGAAGTTTAATTGAATTCATCATCCTATCACATCCGAGAAACTTAAAACACATTGAAATCAAATTATCCCATTTTATTAAAACATCATCTATTTCATCATAATTTATCCTATAAAAAAACTGCTAGTACGGCAAGACTAACACAAAGGTATTCAATGGAACAACATGCGATTATCACTTCTCTCATCACGATGTGGTGCATTTAAGAAAACTTAGGGTCAACATGCGAACCACCACTAGTGCCATAGACTTTATGAAATGCAACCTATCACTCTATAACTCATCATCAAAGGTTCCAACGGTCTGAATTATGATCTATCTCAACTCAGATTGTGGTAGCAACCTGAGCTGAAAACACATTTTCCATTTCCAAAGAATTTTCTGTGCCCAATCCGGACAGTGATCATGCTTAGAACAGAATGTTGTATCAACGTGGGCCAAACCGAGTATCAATCATGTTAGCACTTATTTTTTCAACACTTTTTCTTTTCTCCCCCCTCCCCCCTTTTTTCGTTTTTCTTTTTTTTCTTTTTTTATATATAACATATCTACAACCATCGTCAACACTGCATAGGTTCATTGCACACAATTTCTATTTCACTAATAGTAGCTGACATAAGGTTTTGAGGGAGTGATCTATGAAATGGGAGTAAAACATATCATGAATCAAGTTTATGACAATCCTCATGACATCCTCACTAATGCACACTCAATCAGAACTCACACATATCAAGAGATTTTCATAGAGATACAAGCGTGTTAAATCCAATGACTTTCTAAAAACATCAGCATGTTGTTTCTCGAATGCAACATGAACAATTTCAACAATGTCATTCTCCACTAACTCCCTAACAAAGTGACGCCTAATGTCATTATGTTTAGTTCGTGAGTGTCGAACACGATTCCAAATTATGTTTGTCGCACTCAAATTATCACAATACACAAGGGGAATTAGAGATTTCATACTATAATCAACACGGGTGTGTTGCATCCAGGCGCGTTGTGTGCAACACCTGTTGCATCCCATATACTCAGCTTCTACTACTGAAGGTGTGACACACCTGCTGTATTGTCTGCTATATAGCTTTTGGAGCCTTTTGAGTTACTTGTGCCTGAACGAGCTTTTGTGGATCGAACATATTCAAGTGTCCAAGCCATCTTTGGCACTGGTCGGACTAGGGCTCATATGTTGAAAGACATGACTCTGATGTAGTGCACATGTAGCAATTGTTAGTTGACCTAACTCCAAAAAGCTTTAAGTATCCCTGCTCATTTATAGCTCGACAGTCTCTCTTGGTGAATTCTACTGTCCAACCCTCGTCGCACAATTGAGTAACACTGATTAGATTCACTTTCAAACCTTGTACATAGTGCAAATTTTTCAAACACAGATGTGTATCTAAGTCAATTTCACCAACACACACCATTTTCCTCTCAGCTCCATCTCCAAATGTCACATTGCATGTTTCTTGTTTGACCCACGTTTTTAATATGGTTGCATCTCCCGTCATGTGTCGAGAACATCCACTATCAAAATACCACTTCGAACATTCACAGTTTGATCCAAAGATATGAGTTACTTTGCCATTGCAATCAAGTTTCTCTTTCCCCCGTGCATTCTGTTGTTTCACACACAAATTGCACACGAATTCCCTGTTCGACGTCTTGGGTACTTTCTCATACAACACTGGTTTCTCAATCCACACCATGCGATATCTTTTAGGTTCCCGATAGCATTGACCTTCAGCCCAAACCCTTTTTATGCATGCCTGAAAGGCTCTACACTTCCATCGGATATGCCCATTATTTCTACAATGGTAGCATCCCTTGTGTCTGAGTCCTGTGTAACCACTTCCTGCAGCATTTCTTACGGCATGAACTGAGCTTTTGGCAGCAGGGGGATTCTCCCATTCACTGCCATGTCTTTGAACATCAACTCCTTTAGCAAAGTTTATCAAATTAGTGCCACCACTCTTGGAAATTGAACCATCATTCTCTACATATCCTGTGTAACCCAGTCCCCAATTGTGTTGAGGAGATCTCCCCATGGCCAAAATCTGATCCAACGACTTAGATCCTTTGTTCAGCATTCGAACCTTCTTGTAGTTCTCTATCAGATCGTTGTTCCAGCGCTTTGCTCTTATCCCTTTCCTGACGCATCAGCTCATTCATCTCGTTCACCCTTGTCTCCAACATCTAGATCCTTTCCATCTCGAGATGCTCCTATTGCACACAGGTTGGTGCTTGCATAGAATGAGTTTCTACCGCATTTGTGTCGTTGCTACTCTCTAGCTCCAATATATTAACTTTTGCTTCCAATATTGCTTTTTCCTTGACCAATTGCAAATTTTTTTTACTCAACGACACCCAATTGTCAAACAACACTCGATATTCGGCCTTTGCATCTACTTCAGCATCATCATCAGAATTTGAATCGAGTTCATCATTATGGTCAATTTTCTCTCCTACAAAAGCAAAAAAAATTCATCAGATTATTCTCATCATCACTCTAATCAGATTCTGTGTAACTAAAATTTAAAAGAGAGGTTTCACTCCCTTTCTTTCGGCTTTTGTGTGTCCAATTCCTTTGCACTCGAAGCATTTGAGCTCTTTTCTTTTAGCAAGTGGGCATTCTGATTTGAAGTGACTATAACCCTCACATTCATGGCACTGAGCATCACGTTTTCGGCTTGACTGTGTATTTTCATTTCTCCCCAATCGGGTCGAGTAACGATCAGCATCATATTTCTGTCCCTATGCAGTTGGCTTGGATTGTCTTCTTTCCATTCTATTCAAAACCCTTTTAAAGCTCCTTGCCATTGAACTCATGCTCTCCTTATTCTTTTGATTCATGTTCTCCTCGTGCTTCTTGATTTGGTCCTCTTCTCGATTGACTGTAAAGAAAATTTCCTTTATGCTTTAGGTTGCTCAGCCGCAGCTTCCATCTCTTCAATCTTTAACATACCTAGCAATTGTGAGAATTTCATATCATCGGTATTCATAGCCATCTCTAGAATAGCCTTGTGTGGTCCAAACATCGCAGATAGGCATCTTAACAACTTCTTGACAAGTTTTTTTGTCTTTGTATACTTTCCCCCAAAACTGCGGCCCATTAGCAATAGAACTCAACTTAGAACCAAAACTAGAGATCGATTTCTCACTATCCATGCAGAGATTCTCAAACTGTGAGGCTAAATGATCTAATCTTATTCTCTTCACTGTAGATGTACCTTCAAAAGAGTTTACAATGATATCCCGAGCGTCTTTGGCTACTGCACATCCCTGAACCAGTTTGAATTGTTCAAGGTCGATTGCACAGAAAATTGGTAAGTGCCTTGGAGTTGAATTTCGATGCACTCTTGTATACCTTAGTCCACCTTTCCTTCGGTTTTGACACCTTTTATCCTTTCTAAGTCAGTATAGTTGGTTCTTCCCAGACCATCTCTATAGCAGTCCATGCATCATCATCGATTCCTCGAGTACGTTGTCTCATCCGCACTTTCCAATACCCAAAGATATTCTCATCAAGAATAAGAGGTTTCTGAACACCAATAATCTCCTTTGGTGTCTCCATATTCCTCCACAGGATCTCAATCTGTTAATAGGTTCAATTCTATTGGCGGTGACCCGCTCTGATACCAATTGAAAGAATTGGAATATGAATAACAGTTGAACACGGGTTGAACACAAAGGTTTACGTGTGCAAACTCACACAAATTTTATTAGAAATCTCTTAAAAAGTTACTTATAACCTCTTTAATCAGCTTTACACGACATCATTCTTGACACGCCTCTGAACGATTCCTAATCAACCCAAGCTCACCTGTGTGACGCCTGTCGTACACACTATTTGTTCACTCGCCAAGTTTTTTTTTTCTAATCCACGAGCTATGCTTTTTTCTGACCCTCAGAAAACCTAATCCTAGGGTTTTTCATCATACAACTATTTATATGATTCCCTACACTCCCACCATTGGTTATTATTTTTCCTCTATCGAAAACCTAATTCTTAGCCTTTAGATATACTAAACCCAAGTTTTTTGCAACAAACCCACGTTTTTCGCAACAAAATTAATTATGCTTTAAGGTTCAAATTTAATATGTTCACAAAACATTCTAATTCATATCTCGTCGTTTAAAACGTTTTTCTTATCTAAACATTTAAAGTAATTATTTTTTTGATAGTAAACTATCCCGAGGATAGAAGCTAGATGAGCAATACAACATACAACACTAAGATCAAGCATAGATAATAAAGAGTCATGATCTTATTTCCTTTCGTAGATGGACTTCCATGAGTTTTAAGAAGATGTGAATTTACGTCATTGTTAGAACCGAATTTACACATTATTTACTTTTTACACAAATTCTTTAAATAACTCTTATATTTCTCAATGTTTTTATTACATAAAGGTTATACCCCTTTTATACTATAATCCGTAATTAATTCTATATAAGAATTATTTTCGGATTTGGTGGTTACAACATAATTAATTCTTCACCGTTATAGTATTGATTATTGTCCGTTATAAAGTAATTAATTCTTTTGGCCGTTATATAATTAAAATAACCGCTTTGACTTCTTTTTGGTCTATCTTGGTTTGGTTAGCGGATTCAGAGTTTGGGATTAAATCCGGTGTCCACAATAAGCCCCCCAAGTTTCCTGAAGCGTCAATTCGAGTATATTTTGTCTTTGTCATGCTCGTTTTATGCTGGCTATCTGCGCGTGGGCTGTTTGGAGAAGGTTAGGTGAGAAACTCGACCTTAGACTTCTTGGATAGGAATTTTTGGGTTGGTATTAGATGGAAGGGTGAAGTGAACCACACGAGGGGTGATGAACCTCGTGATAAATCACAAACTTAGAGCTAGGAGGACTGGTCTCAACTAGGTTCTAAGCGCACAAGATTCTTAGAGAGAAAACTTGTTGGAAGAAAGTGCGACTGTAGTACTCTTGTAGTCGCAAATCAGTCATAAAATTTTGTGAATGATTTGCGACTGCAGTACTCTTGTAGTCGCAAATCAGTCACAAAATTTTGTGACTGATTTGCGACTGCACTACTCTTGTAGTCGCAAATCAGTCACAAAATTTTGTGACTGATTTGTGACTATATATTTCGCAACCACATATGTAGTCGCAAAACAATGGTAAAATTTATTACGGAAATTCAGTGGCAAATTAGTCGCAAAAATAGTCACCACCAAGTGGTCGCAAATTAGTCGCAAAATCAACCACTATTTCCGTGGTCGCAAATCAGTATCAAATTTGCGACTGATTTGCGACTGATTTTTTTGTGACTATTATTTTGCGACCACTTCACGTGGTCGCAAAGTAGTCACAAAAATACAGTTTTGCGAACACTTTGCGACCACTTCCGTGGTCGCAAAACCGAAGTTTTCTTGTAGTGGATGCTTTAGCTTCATTATGCCTTTTGGCTAGAGCTTCTAGTTCTTCTTCGGCAACTACCCATCTCGATGCTCGATGTAATGCGTCGTCTAGGGTGGCTGACTTATGAACAGTAAGCTCTTGCTTAAAACTGGATTTATACCATAGTCCATTTCGAAGGGCTGCCAATGCCACTTCGTCATTAAGGCTTGAGATCCTAGCATTTATATCTTTGAATATAGAGATATAAGCTCAGAGTGACTCATCTTGTCCTTGAGAATGGGTCCATAAATCCGCTTCTGATGCTTGTGCTTCGATGAATATCGAATATTGCTTTAAAAAGGCAGATACGAGTTGTGTGAAATTGTTAATGGAGTTTTCCTCGAGGCCGGCAAACCATTCGAGATCTGCACCATTGAGATTTTTGGCGAAAAATCTACAGTACCCTGCTTCTTTTTCTTCTTCAGTGAGGTGAGCTCTCGCTATTGCGAGGCAAAATGCTCTAATGTGAGCTTTTGGATTGGAATTTCCTTCATAGATTGGAAAATAGATATTTCCAGTGTCACGAAGTCGGGCATTAGCAATTTGATCAGTAAAATGAGTTCTCCGTGTCTCTTCAATTACTCGATCTATATCTGGGACTAGGCTTGTAGCTTTATGGACTTTCGAGCTTACAAGCTTTAGCTCTTCATTTGTTTGATCCACGAATCTTTTTAATGTAGCGAAATTCAAGTCAAACTGAGGGTCTCCTTCTGTAATTCGATTAGATGAACTCGGGAGTGAAGGAGTTAGTTGATGGGTCATTGGGGCCGTGCCCGACACTCTTGAATTCACTACGAAGGAGGACGTTCCGAACCAATGCTATTCGGATGGTCCACAGCCTGGAGGCAGAGGAGGAGGAGACGGTAATCTCGGCAACCTGCTATGTTCTGGAGTGACTCTGAATACCGAGGTCAATATCGGAACACGTATCGATGGGACTGCTGTTTGTCGAGACTGGCTCGGTACTTGCACTCCAGAAACATCGAGGCGAGTTCGCATAGGGAATCCTATGTCGGGACTGCTTTGGTTTGGTAATGCGTTTTGAGAATTCGTTGTTCATATGATTGACGGAGTTCTTTCGATGAATCGGGTGAGCTCTTGCTCTTGTCTATCGAGACGAGTTATCAGAGTTCGCGTTGTTGCGTCCTGAGTCGAGGTGAGATTAATCAATGAATTTATCATGCTTTTAATCTTGGTCAACTCGTCAGTTCGATTTGACTGGGGGTCAATTCTAGGACAGGGTGATTGTTTGCTGAGGACATCCCTCGAGTTTGATCGTTCCTAACCCAGGTCGATCCGGCTCTATCGACGGTGCTTGCAACTAGTATCACGGTTGTGACCATTGTTGATCGTCTTATCGGTGCTTGCGGAGTCGCGATTACGGTCGCTTCTGTTTGAATTGATGTAACTTGCCCTGGATCGGGGGTGGTTACTAGGCTCTCAGAGGTGCGAACGAACTGATTTGGGGTCAAAATCTCGGGAGAGGAGGATGGATTATGCGGTTCCATGGAATGATCGAAGGTTCTGCAAGCTAGAGAGTTGAAAATTTTCTCCACAAACGGCGCCAAAATGTGGGTAACAGAGTTTTACACTTCAAATTTATATTTGGGGAAATCGCAATAGGTTTTAACTCTCGTTAACCAGTCGATTATAAGAAAAGTGACAAGAATTTATGAAAGAAATAAAAGAATTTCTATTTAAAATATCGAATACAAAATCAAATCAGAAATGCTTTTTTAAAGCGTTACATTCTCTTAAATAATAGATTTACATCTTAACTTCTTTCATAAAAATCTGGTTCGTGCTCTCTTAGCACGTCCTACTTGATTCCTGCGATCTCAGCGCACATTTCGTTTGTTTGATTTCCTCTTTATCTGGTCAAATATTCGCCTTGCTGGTACATTCAGCTCGATCAGTCAGGTCGAGCTTAATGGGCTTTAGTTGTTTTTGGGCTGGATTTTACTGTGCAAATCCAGCTCCAACAGTACCTTAGGTAACATGACCCAGAAGGATACGGAAGTCAAGCTTCCAAGACCTACGCGGTGAAGAACAAAACTCCGGCGCCGGTGCAAATCACCGCCGAACAGATTCTAAGGGAAGCTCGAGAAAGGCAAGAGGCTGAGATTTTTCCGCCTAAGCAGAAAATCATTGATTCTACAGAGCTTTCTGACTATAGACTCTGATGCCAGAAGGAGTTTGAGGACCTTATCCACCGCGTGAGATGGAACATCCAAGTTTGGATGAAGTACGCCCACTGGGAAGAATCTCAGAAGGATTATGCACGTGCTCGGAGCGTGTGGGAACGAGCCATAGATGGAAATTACCGGAACCATATGCTTTGGCTCAAGTACGCTGAATTCGAGATGAAGAACAAGTTTGTAAACAGCGCCAGGAACGTTTGGGATCGAGCCGTCATGCTTCTTCCTCGCGTGGACCAGCTCTGGTACAAGTATATTCACATGGAAGAGATACTTGGGAATATCGACGGAGCCAGACAGATATTCGAGCGGTGGATGAATTGGTCACCGGATCAACAAGGTTGGCTCTTGTTTATTAATGTACGTCTTTGAGCTTAATTTCTAACCGATTGATTTTCTTTCAGGACTACAACACTTGGACTTTGTTAACCTAGTTCACCTGTTAAGGCTACGTCTGGAGGAGAACTCGGTTCTGCCTGCGCGTTACTTATTCAACAGAATCGGAACAGCTCCGATTTTGGCAACGCATATACATCAAGAATATAAAGAACAAAAGAAATATTAAATCAGAAAAGATTTCAGCGTAAGCCTTGGACGTGCTGAAAACCTCTTTCAGCTCGGAACGAATCCACCTCGTCTGTCCACACCGGTAAATATCCTCTTCTCCGACTTCTTGATTCTATTTCTCTCTCTCTCTGTTCTTCCTTCTTCTCGATCGTCTTCTTCTCGGACTTCACTGCCTTTTAAAGAATACACTGATTTTTCTTTTTCACGTGGAAGGCAATCAAAATGCAGTGTTTTGATTATTCTTGGTTTAAATCAATTTTGATTTAAACCCAGCCGAACCGAACCGAATTTTAGGTTTACCGAGAAAACCATGATATATAACAATCTCCACCTTGGTTTTTTCGCATAACCCTAAAAAACATCCCCACCGCCGAAATCGGTGTTCTGTCCCAAGTTCTTCAGCTGCGCTTCTACTTCTGCGATCCAAACTTCTCCTTTGGCTCGTTCCTTCCATCGCAAGCTCTCCACCTTCAGGTAAGTCCCCTTCCTGCGACAACTCAATAATTATGAGAATAGAAAACAATTTCGATTCTCCCTTTGGTTGATTTTTTTTTTCTTCCGTCTTTTGCATGTGAGGTGATCTACCAAAAACAACACCACCATATGCCGGATCCCCCTTCGGGACAGCTAATCAATCACTTTGAGCAGGTTCCTTCCCTGCTCAAACTTGTTTCCAGGTAACCCTTTTGTAAGTAAGTCTGCCGGATTTACACTAGTATGGATTTTATGCACTGTTACAGTTCCCTCAGCTATAACATCCCGCATAAAATGTAACCTAGTATCAATATGTTTTGTTCTCTCGTGAAACCCTCCATTCTTTGCTAAATGAATCGCACTTTGCGAATCTGAGAAAACTTTCACCTCTGATTGAGCAAAACCTAGTTCAGTAACAAAACCCCTTAACCATAATGCTTCTTTGAAAGCCTCGGCTAAAGCCATATACTCTGATTCGGTAGTTGAGAGAGCCACAATATGTTGGAGTCCTGATCTCCAGCTTATTGTGTTTCCTCCTACCTTAAAAATATATCCAGTTACTGACCTTCGTTTATCTAGGTCTGATGCATAATCAGCATCGGAAAAACCCACTACTCCAAATTCAGTATCCTTTGTGAAAGTTAAACTTAGCTGAGAAACACCCCTTAGGTACCTTAGTATCCATCTTACCGCTTCCCAGTGTTTTCGACTAGGATTCCCCATGAACCGACTTACTACTCCAACTGAGAATGCTAGGTCTGGTCTTGAGCCTACCATGGCGTACATCAAACTACCCACCGCGCTGGCGTAGGGTACTTCCCTCATTAGGTATGCTTCTGAGTTAGATACATCCTCATCCAAGCTCTTTAGCTTTAGATGAACTGCAGTAGGAGATGACACTGGTTTAGATTCTGACATATTAAATGTCCTTAGAATCTGTTCAATGTATCTGCTTTGAGATAGCTTAAGAATTTCATTTCTTCTATCTCTGAAAATGTCCATTCCTAATATCCTTGTAGCTGCTCCTAGGTCTTTCATCTCAAATTCAGTACTCAGAGTCCTCTTTAAGTCTTTTATCCTAGCCATATCTCTTGAGACTACCAGCATATCGTCCACATAGATTAGAAGATAAACTCTATCTTCTATATTCTTTCCATTCATGTAAACGCATGGATCAAACTTGCTTTTATGGAATCCTTGTTGTTTCATGAATCCATCAAATTTTCTGTTTCACTGTCTCGGGGATTGCTTCAAGCCGTATAATGACTTCTCAGTAAACAGACTTTCTTTTCTTTCCCCTCTTTGACAAACCCTTCTGGTTGTGTCATGTAGATCACTTCATCTAGAGTTCCATGTAGAAAAGCAGTCTTAACATCTAACTGTTCTAGCTCTAGATCGTGATTCACTACTAAGGACGAGAGGATTCTTATTGATACATGTCTTACCATAGGGGAGAAGACCTCATTGTAATCAATACCTTCTACCTGGGAGTAGCCTTTTGCTACTAACCTAGCTTTGTATCTAGGTTTTTCAATCCCTGGTATCCTTGGTTTGAGCTTATAAACCCATTTACATTCTATAGTTTTCTTCTCACTCGGCTTATCCACTAAGTCCCAAGTACTATTCTTTTGTAAGGATTTCATTTCTTCCTCCATAGCTTCATACCAGTATTTCCAGTCTCTGTGCCCTTTTGCTTCTCTATAAGATTTAGGCTCATCCAGCTATAATTCTTCAGCGGCTGTGAGAGCATAAGCGACAACATCGAAGTCATCAAATTTTGATGGAAATTTGATTTCTCTCCTGGGTCGATCCCTAGACAGCCTATAGCTTTCTGGTCCTCTTTCTTCTTCCTCTCTTAGACAGTTACCTTCTTCATCTGATGAATCAGATTCATCCTCATTTTGACTTGTACTAGTAGTCTGCCCAACAGACCCCTCTGGAACATATGGGCCTCTTATGAGCTGGGTACTGAATGTAACCCTTTTTGTTTTCCCTGCTTCCTTTTCTCCTTGGACGGTTTCATTTTCCTGTGAAACTCCAGTTTGAGTTCCAGAATTTTTAAAAACTTCTTCTTCGTGAAATGTCACATTTCTGCTTATGGTACATTTTCCTTCTTCGGGTAGCCATATCCTGAAACCTTTTGTTCCTTGTGGATATCCCACGAAATATCCTTTCACAGCTCTAGGACTAATCTTAGAGCCGGATATATGTATGTATGCTGTACATCCAAAACTTCTCAAATGACTAAACTTTGGGTTGTACCCGCTCCAGATTTCTTCTGGCAGCTCAAACTTAATCGAAGAATGAGGTGATCTGTTAATCAGATATACCGCAGTTGACACAGCTTCTGCCCAAAACCTCTCTTCCATTCCGCTTTCGGTTAACATGCACCTGACCTTTTCCATTATTGTACGATTCATTCGTTCAGCAACTCCATTTTGCTGAGGAGTGTAGGTACATGTCCGATGCCTTTTAATCCCTTCTTCCTTACAAAAATCATCGAATTTTCTGTTACAAAATTCTAAGCCATTTTCTGTTCTAAGACATTTTAGTCTTTTCTCTGTCTGCTTCTCTACTTGCAGTTTCCATTCCTTGAATTTTTCAAATACTTCATCCTTTGATCTAAGAAAGTATACCCATACTTTCCTAGAAAAATCGTCTATAAACGTGACGAAGTACTGATTTCCTGCAAGGCTTGGAGTCACTGTGGGAGCTCCCCACAGGTCAGAGTGAACATACTCAAGGACACCTTTTGTAGTGTGTTCACCTCTGTTGAAACTCTGTTTCTGTGCCTTTCCCAAGATGCACACCTCACAGAATTTTAAAGTATGTATTTCTTTCTTGTCAAGATATCCAGCTTTGACTAGAATATCCATGCTGCTTGCACTCATATGACCTAGTCTTGAGTGCCATTTTTTCGTACTGTCACTTTCGGTACTTGTGACTAGAGATTCACCTTTCACAATTTCTCCTTCTAGATAGTACAGTCCCTCACTGTATTTTTCAGAAATGATCTCTTGACTATCCTTGAAGAAACTTACCTTGAAATCTTCCCCTATGTGTTTAATATCCGGTTTAGAAAATATAGAGTACTTAATCATGAGTCTATATCTGGTTTTTGTTTCTGCATTTCTTGGGTTTATTGGTTTTCTAAATACAAACAAGTCTAGCTAATTATAAATATGAACATGCCTTTAACAATGAAAGGTGCGATAGAGTTGATTTTAAAGATTAGAATGCATCTATATGTCATGCAATATTTTTCAAGCTTAACAAGTATCATACAGGATTTAAAAACTGAATGTCATGCTATACTTTAAAAAAAAATATCACAAAACCAAAATTTAATAATTTTGAAACCTTAAGCTAAAAATCTCTATCTAAAAAATGTTAATTAGATTATTTTGCTCAAAAATAGAAAGGTCTAAAAGGTTATTATCAAAGATAGGGCTGAGCGTTCGGATATTCGTTCAGGTTCGGTTCGAATTTTTTGGATTTTTTGAATTTTTAGACTAAGAAATGTAAGATGCATTCGGATATTTATAAATTTTCGGATTGAGCTCGGTTTGGATTTTTCAATGTTCAGTTTGGGTTTTGAGTTTGGGTTCGAGTTGATTGGGTTTTGAGTTCGGGCTAAGGTTGGTTCAGGTTTTGAATACGAATTTGAATTGATTCGAGTTTTATATCCAAAATATACATACATGTGGATTTGGGTTAGTTTGTTTTTTTTACCCTAGATGAGCATACATTATTTGAAATAATCAAAACAATGTGATGATTCGAAATAAAAAAAAATACTAAATATCAAAAGTAAAAATCAAATTGTCTACCTACTAATTCTCGTCACGTATTTTATGTTTTAAGCATAATATTTTTTTCATATTTACATAAATACTAAAAATTGACTTGTGTTATGCATGAGGTCATATAATTATAATATTTTGTTATATATATATTTTTAAATTGGCAAAATATTTTGTAGGTTTCAAATTATTAGTGAATGCTAAATCACTATCACTGTATTTATAAATGATATTTGTTTTCTAGAATAATCGTAACGTAAATACAAACATAAAATTTTAACTTGTAAGATGTAATATTATAGTTAATTTATTTATTTTTAGGTAAAAAAGGTTATTTAAATATATTAATAAAGATTATTGTTTAAGTATTAGATTTCATAATATTTATGAATATTTTAATATTTTTATATATTTGGTATTTTTTTCTGTAATTTATTAATTTATAATGGTTTTATGGAATATTTATAATATAAATACAAATGTGTAAGTTAATATTTTAAATTTATAAAATTATTAGAATTTAACCATATATTTATAATATTTTTTATATTTATATTTTGTCAATTTAATCAAATAGGTTTTTATTTACATATTTTATTAATTTTAAATCACTATAGACGTGTTTATAAATAAGGTTTTATGAGATATTTATAATATAAATATAAATTAAATATTTATAATTTGTTAAATTATTAGATGTATTAATATATTAAATTTATTTATTATCAGGTAAAATTATTCAACTAAATTAACAAAAAACTGAATTTTAAATATTAGATCTCATAATATTCATGCATATTTTAATTTTCTTATATATTTGGTATTTGTTTTTTAAATTATTTAATTATAATGGTATTTGAATTAATATTCTACAAATTTAATGTTATTTTTTGAAATATACTTTCCAAATAATAATGTAAAAATATATTATAGGATAAATATAAAACTCCAATTAATAAATTTTATTTAAAATTTTAAAATTAGTATATAAACTTTAAAAATCTTAAGACATTTGAAGTTAAGAATTTTTATGATAATATTTAACATAATTAAAAAAATATTTCTAGTTAACAAAAAAATTAATTTAAATTTATTAAATATACAATAATAAAATTTAAATATAGAACTAATCAATTAATAATATGTGAAATATTTAATTTATATATATTTAAATCAAATTTGGTTTGATATAAATTTTGAACAAATTTGTGGCATTAATAAACAAGGTCTTTTTGGCAAAAATACTGCGAGATAAAATAAAAGACGACCGACGTATTAACTGACCAATCTTCTTCATTGCGTTGGTTATTTAGTTACGACCTTCAATGGCATTTAGTTAACATGTACTGCCAAATTTTGAATTCTCTCGCGTAAGCCAAAAAGAAATTCTTTTACGATTTATTTCAAAAAAAAAAAAAAAATATCGCACAACCTCTCGTTTTGTCAGCTTGATGGAGAAATAAAATCACGATTCAGAATTTTCCGGTTCACAGCCGTTGGATCTTCTAATGCGATCTTCATTTAGACAAATTATTTCGTAGTTGGAATAGAAAGAGAAACAAATATCTATGAAAGAATAATAGTAAAGCAAACTATTTTGAGTTTTCATTTGCAAATTTCTAGACTTATTGGTCCTATTCACATTAACTTTTCATTAAAACAACATCGTTACTCAAAAACCATATAGGTGTTGCATGTTGATTTTCTACGCTTGTAACAACACTAAGGTCCTTCATCTTTGTTTATAACTTTCCAAAACTGTTCTCTAAAATCCAGAATTCATATACTTCTCTCGAATTCGAACAAATCACACCTAACTTTTTTTCGTAATTGATCAATTAGGAAGAACCATCACATACTATATCTTCTAGAACCGACGAGATAGACCAAGTTTTTCGGTTTGCATACAAAACCGAATCACATTACATTTCCACGTGAACTACTGCACGATACCATATGATGATATCGGTTGATATATTTTTGCAAAATATTCGTCCAATAGTTATATCAAATCATTTAATCATTCCCACGCGAAGGAATTAGAATAAAAAACCTCGCAATTGAGATAAAAAACATGTCTTTATGTTCTTTCTCTCTCATATCGTTGGTTCAGAAATCCTGACGATCTTATATCAAAACGGGTGTGACTGAATCACTATTAAACCAGTTACAAGAGTTAAATACCGAGTTTTTGGATTTGGTGTGATTCGGTATTGTTTTGTAGCTGGTTTACAAACAAAGGTAATATGATATTTTTTTTTCAGTTCTGCTATAATAACCATCGCCGGTACAAAGAAAAATCCCATGATGTGTATCACAAGCTCCGATTTTTACATGTTAAAGGAAGAAACTCGAACGAGATTCTAAAATTTCTAGTAGTTTCATCCTCTTCTTCTTTTTCTTCAAAGCCCAACGAAAAATTAGAATAATACTCAAATCGGGGAAATCTCTTATATTATTGAATAAAATATCCAAAAGCAAAGTTGATTCTGTGAAGATGATGATTGATAAAGTAGGATTAATAAATTAGTTTGTTGACTTCTTTACTTAGTAGACGAAATTTTCCAAACTATGTGGTATAACAATGAGAATTGATCTCTAATATCATGTCTTCGTTCATCATCTTCGGAAAATTCGAGAAAAAAATATAATTTTTGTATTTGAGAATCAGCAACTTAATTATCTATATATATATGCAGACAAAGAGATTTAGAAAACAAGATTTCCTTTTTTATTTAAATGTAATTTCTCATAAAATGAAACAATATATCAAATTTATCAATAATAAATTTTTAAGTTTCCTTTTATCGAAAAAAAGAAACACGATATACTTTAAAATTACTGTTATATTATTGGATCCGATTGTGTTTGTTTACATTACTATTTTACACATTATCAGTTTTATTTATTTTTTAATACTAAATTTAGATATATGACAAACAATACAAAATGACACATATAACAAATAGAATTAATAAAGTAAACATTTTGTAATCTTTTGTATTATTTCATAGTGCACATAATCTCATTTTATTTAAAACATTTTCACCCAAAACTATATAAAATAATTGCAAATTTATATATATATATATATATATATATATATATATATAAACAAATCTGGAATTTTTATAATAATTTTTTCAATTAATATAATTGATTTTATAACCAAATTTATATTTATTTTACTACAAAATTATTTCACAGTGCTAAAAATTCTAGTATACATTAAATAAAATATAATATTTATTAATAATATTTATTGTTTTTTCCAATGAATGGGAAAAATGAATCTTTGTAAAAAAAAGGGAAATTCTTAAAGAAAGGAAATTTCAAATACCAAGAATTTTAGTTTTCTTCTAAGAATTGGTAAGAAATCAAATACTATTTTCTTTTTGGAGAAACCATTTTCTAAAATGTATAATGGATAATAAAGTGGGGTTTTCAAAAATTAGAATAAAAACTATTCAGAAAACCGGCGGTGACAAGTCTGTATTAGAAAGGCTAATGTAAAAACTACAATCACTAATTGCCTTATACGAACTAAAACAAAACAGAATCATTAAATTTTGGCGTCCGACAAAAAGCCGATCAATAGTTTGTCTTCTTCAAAAACCTGGTATGAGCATAGTTTGAATGATGTTGGAGCTAGATTCGCGCACTGAAACCGGTCCATGCCGACGTCAAGGATGTGAGGCCTAGAAGCCCATCGAACTAAATATTCGAGTTCGACTAGAATAGAGTAACCGTATTAAGAAGGGATAAGAGTTGAAGAAATCAAATAATGGAAGAATATGTGGAGATCTGGAGAGCGACTGGCTCGAGTATCTCGAAGATCGTTGAGTTCGTTGTAGTAAATAGGGTGGATGTAACATTTTTCATTCATTCAGTTCGACATACATCAATTATAACATTCAATTCATTCAATACCAATTTCATTTTTTTGAGAAGAGTTCTTTAAGTGTGATTTACGACTGGTTAACGAGTGTTAAGCCCTGAAAGTTTTCTCTCTTAAAACAAATCTTGAGTGTAGATTTCATCATTTATATTGTGGCGCTGTCTGCGGGGAAGATAACATTAACTCTGACTCGAAAAACCTCTGATCACTCAAATGAAATCTTAGCTTCCAACCACCTCGGCTCCAGCCCCAGTTGTCTTGAGCTCGACTAATCAGCTGACCACTATGGGATCAGGGCAGAACACCCCGATCCAAGCTGTGAAAACTGTCATCACAACCTCTCAAGCGCCTTTAAGACGCTCAACAACGATCTCGACTTCGATAGCTGTTGTCAATGTCATCAATAGATCCAGATCTACTTGGATCCAATCTGACCCAGCACGAGGATCGACCTCGGATGCAAATCGACCCTTTGTGTAGGACCGATCCCTCATTCTTCTCAGACATATGAGATCACTGAAATAAAGAAAATGATCAACTCACTGATCAATCTCACCTCAACTTAGGATGCAAGAACTTGTACCCTGATGTCACGCATCGATCGACAAGAGCAAGAGTTCACCCGATTAATGGAACGAACTTCTCTTCCGATCAGAGGAACGAAAAGCTCGCAAAATGCCCCTCTGTACCCGAGCAGAGTAGAACTTGGATTTCCAATAAGATAACGACTAGATTTCTCTGGAGTTCAAGCACCGAGTAACTCGCGGCAGCGTGCAATTCTGAAAAAAGCTTCTACGATCAGCACGACCATGCCGATCCCAACGCTAGATACTATGCCAGGACAACATATATTTCCAAGGTTTCCATCTCCACCTCCACCCCCGCCGGGTTGCGGACAAGTCGAGCAGCAATGGTTCGGTGCATCCGCTTTCGCATCAAACTCTCGAGCTCCTGGTACCGGAAATCGGCTTATTCGTTCTTGTATAAACATTATGTTACAAGAATAACATATATTCTCCTAACATGCTTAAACACACCTACACGAAGAACTAACTTAAACTTGCAACCAGTACTGCGCTTATATAGGCAAATACCAACAATAACGTAACAAGAGAAATTACTCTATTAACGAAGCTGACGTAGCAACGTACTCCCGTGCTGACGTAGTGATACAAGCCTCGATTCAAGGTTTATATGTGCGTGGGTTGGTTGGAGAAGGTTAGGTGAGAAACTCGACCTTAGACTTCTTGGATAGGGGTTTTTGGGTTGGTATTCGGTGGAGGGGTGAAGTGAACCACACGAGGGGTGATGAACCTCGTGATAAATCACAAACTTAGAGCTAGGAGGGCTGGTCTCAACTAGGTTCTAAGCGCAAAAGATTCTTAGAGAGAAAACTTGTTGGAAGAAAGTTCTACTTTATTAATATCAAAAAGGTTGTCGAACTACAATGCTGGAAGGAGCCTTATTAATATGCTCGACAGCTTGACCTTCTAGGGTCGACTCAAATAAAGAAAAGGAAAGTTTACAAAAGTGCACAAATGGAAAAGATACAAAAGTGCATTACCGAAAAAGGACCTATTCCTAAAATGTTCTTGACTCAAAAATGTAAACAATCTAGATCCTACCCTGCAAAACAGAAAGAGGCATATATTCGAATTGAAACTTACCTTTACTTACCTCACGGCCAAGAAATAGAAGGTGGCCGCCCTTGTGGCATGCACACGCCTTGCTCCTAGTCTTCGACTTAGAGTAGGGTTAGGAATCTTTGGGCCCTGACCTCTCTTGCCACTAAAGCCCAAGTCTCTGAAGTCCTTTGCATTGTTGAGAAGCCTTTGGAATCTTCTTTGCACTTCTGGCCCATTGACCTTAGTCGATCTTCCTCTAGGAGCTTTTCGACCCATAAGCTGAACTTGTGGAAGAATGCTCTTGATCTGCTCCTTGTCATTGCTCCTGGTTGCACTACTGGTGTGGAGACTTCCTCTAGATGCATGTCCTGAAGCTGGTAGCTTATCTGGTCCGAGTTCCCTTGTGTAGAAGTTGAAATGCCCATGTACTCAGCTGGATCGGCTGTACCGGCTAGACTGTGCGATGTACTGGCCGGAATGCCTTCAGGACCGGCCAAGTTGATCCCGGAGTCGGTGGCATCACCAAGAGGACCGGCGGTGTCATCCACGTCGCCACCAAGTGTGCCAGAAGCTTGGGCCTTTCCGCCGGCAATGCTGATCAGTCTGGTCCTAGTGGTCGAGGGTCCGGTGGTACTGCTTGGGCCGGCAGACGTGCCAAATGGCCCGGCTGTCTCGGGCAAGTTTCCTGGTCAGCCAGTCTAGTCTCCTGGCTAGACATACGACCTGATGTCCTCATCATCCCCTCCCTCTTCAATAGGTTTTGACCTCAAAACTGGTTCATCTGCATGGAAAGGGGCTAAGTCAGTTACGTTGAACGTGGTGGACACATTAAACTCACCTGGGAGTTCGATCCGGTAGGCGTTGTTGTTGATCCTCTCCAGCACCCTGAATGGTCCATCTCCTCTTGGTGCTAGCTTGGAACTCCTTAGGTTGGGGAACCTCTCCTGCCGTAGGTGTAGCCACACCCAATCGCCTAGTTGATAGATCACCTCCTTTCTTCCCTTGTTGGTATGAGTCACGTACTGCCCGGTCCTCTTCTCCAAGTTTTCTGCTACCTTCTGGTGTAACTTCCTTATGAACTCTGCCTTGGATGCTCTGTTGAGGTTGGTCATCTCTGCTGGTGGCAGTGGCGTTTGCTCCAATGGGGTGAGAGGGTTGAAGCCGTATATTACTTCAAATGGTGTCTTCTTGGCTGCTGAGTGCACGGCTCGGTTGTAAGCGAACTCTATGAATGACAGGCACTCCATCCAAGTCTTGAGGTTCTTCCCTAGTGTAGTCCTGAGAAGAGTTGATAGTGTCCTGTTGACAACTTCAGTTTGGCCATCGGTTTGAGGATGGCAGGTGGTAGAGAAGAGTAGCTTCGTGCCTAGCTTCCTCCAAAGGGTCCTCCAGAAATGGCTGAGGAACTTGGTGTCCCTGTCTGATATGATGGTCCTTGGCACTCCATGAAGCCGTACTATCTCCCTGAAGAACAGCTCGGCTGTTTGCGAGACATCATTGACATTGGCACACGGAATGAAGTGTGCCATCTTGGAGAATCTGTACACCACTACAAAGATTGCATCCTTGTGGTTGATCTTGGGAAGTCCTAGAACAAATTCCATTGATATATCCACCCATAGATGCATCGGTATGGGCAGTGGGAGATACAACCCGTGAGGTTGCACTTGGGACTTTGCCTTCTTGCAAGTGATGCACCTTGCACAATGAGCTTCTACTTTCCTCTTGATGTGTGGCCAGTAGAAGTGCTCCTTGACCACTGCTAGAGTCTTGTCGACACCAAAGTGACCCATGAGTCCTCCTCCATGAGCTTCTCGGATGATAAGCTCCCTTAATGATCCTTGTGGTATGCACAGCCTTCTTTCTCGGAACAAGAATCCTTCATGGATGTAAAACTTGCCATGACTCCTTGTGCCACACTCCTTGTAGCTCTCAGCAAAGTCAGGATCATCCTTGTATAGGTCCTTGATGTGCTCGAATCCTAGGACCTTTGCTTCCATGGTTAATATCAAGGCAAACCTCCTTGATAGTGCATCGGCTACCACATTGTCTTTGCCCTTCTTGTACTTGATGACATACGGGAAGGTTTCTATGAACTCCATCCACCTGGCATGTCTCCTCTTGAGATTGGTTTGCCCTCTGAGGTGTTTGAGAGTCTCGTGATCAGTGTGGATCACAAACTCCTTGGACATCAAGTAATGCTGCCAAGTCTCCAATGCTCGGACAAGGGCATAAAGCTCCTTGTCATAAGTGGGGTAGTTCAGTGAGGCACCTCCTAGCTTCTCACTGAAGTATGCCACTGGTCTCCCTCCTTAGGTTAGCACTGCTCCTATGCCAATTCCAAAGGCATCACACTCCATTTCAAACATCTTCTTGAATTCAGGCAGGATTAGCACTGGTGCATGTGTAAGGCTGTCCTTCAAGGCCTGGAATGCCTTCTCCTGAGCTTCTCTGATGAGGACATCAGGTCGTACATCCAGCCAGGAGACCAGACTGGCCGACCAGGAAGCTTTCCCGAGACAGCAGGACCATCTGGCGCGCCTGCCGGACCAGACAGTACCGCCGGACCCTCGACCTATAGGACCAGACCGGTCAACATCGCCGGCGGAGAGGCCCAAGCTTCCGGCACACTTGGTGGGGACGTGGATGATACCGCCGGTCCCCCTGATGACACCGCCGACTCCGGGATCAACTTGGCTGGTCCTGAAGTCATTCCGGCCAGTACCGCGCACAATCCAGCCGGTACAGCCGATCCAGCCGAGTACACGCGCACTTCCACTTCTACACAAGAGGGCTCGGACCAAATGAGCTACCAGCTCTAGGAAATGCACCTAGAAGAAGTATCTACACCAGTGGTACCTCCAGGAGCAATGACAAGAAGCAGATCAAGAGCACTCTTCCACAAATTCAGCTTATGGGTCGACAAACTCCCTAGAGGAAGAGCAGCTAAGGACAATGGGCCAGAAGAGCAAATTAGAGTCCAAAGGCTTCTCAACAACACAAGGAACATCAGAGACTTGGGCTTTAGTGGCAAGAGAGGTCAGGGCCCAAAGATATTTAACCCTACTCCAAGTCGAAGACTAGGAGCAAGGCGCGTGCATGCCACAAGGACGGCCACCTTCCATTTCTTGGCCGTGAGGTGAGTTAAGGTAAGTTTACATTCAAATATATGCCTCTTTCTGTTTTGCAGGGTAGGATCTAGTTGCTTTACATTTTTGAGTCAAGAACATTTTAGGAATAGGTCCTTTTTCGGTTATGCACTTTTGTATCTTTTTCCTTTTGTGCACTTTTGTAAACTTTCCTTTTATTTGTTTGAGTCGACCCTAGAAGGTCAAGCTGTCGAGCATATTAATAAGGCTCCTTCCAGCATTGTAGTTCGACAACCTTTTGATTATTAATAAAGTAGAACTTTTCCTACAAGCTTTCTCTCAAAAGAGACTTGTGCGCTTAGAACCTAGTTGAGACCAGCCCTCCTAGCTCTAAGTTTGTGATTTATCACGAGGTTCATCACCCTCGTGTGGTTCACTTCACCCTTCCATCGTTTACCAACCAGAAAACCCCTATCCAGAAGCCTAAGGTTGAGTTTCTCACCTAATCTTCTACAAACAGCCCACGCGCATACATCCTTGAATCAAGGCTTGTATCATTTTGGTATCAGAGCTTAAAGCTCCTAAACCAGGTTGTTTCTATCCTTTTGCTTGTCTTATTTCTAGTTCTTGCATTAGTTTAAGTCGTATTCAAGAAAAAAATCAAAAAAACAACATCAAACTCCAAACCGAGTGCATCTAGCCTCCTACGTGTATCACTAGGGTTTAGATTCACTTTTGCATTGTCTTTCACGTTTTCCTTTTTGTTTAATTCATATTTCCATTAATTTTAAGTTAAATTAAAAAGAAAAAGAAAAGAAAAGAAAAAGGAAAGAAAAGAGAATAGGAAAATACCCAAGATATTTCGAATTGGACAGCTAGCACAAGTTGTCTAGGAAGTTTCCTTTTTCTTGTAGTCGAATTTCCTTTCCTTAAGATTTTTCCTTTTTGCATTTTTTTCAACCCCATATAAAAAGAAAACCGTCCTAATAATTTAGGAGCACCCTAATTATCTTCTTTCTTTGTAGCACACCATGGGAGAAGAGAATAGAGACGCAGCTGAAGCCATGATGGCCATGTTCACCACACTCCAAACACAACTCGCATCCATAGGCGAGAGGTTGGAGCGTGTTGAGAGACCAGTAAGATTCCAGGCCATAAGGCACGTGAGAGCTGAGCAAGACCGTCCTGAGGGTCCTGAGTACCTTAGGACACGGCACGAACAGGAGGAACCCCAGCCAGATGGAGATGAGGACACGCAACCTCATAACTATCACCATAGGCCGAGAGGACCCTCACGGCAACCAGAGGGAGAAGATGATGGCTTTGAGCCATATGGTCTTCACCAGAGACCAAGAATGCCTCCTAGACATCATGAGGATGGAGATGAACACACCTACAACCGGGTAAATCATCCTGATGTTAAGCTAACTCCTCCTAGTTTTGCAGGAAAAGTAGACCCCAAGGCTTACCTAGATTGGGAAAGAAGAATGGATCATATCTTTGATCATTACAACCAACCAAGACCTAGGAGAGTCTCAATGGCAGTAGCACAACTCACGGACAATGCCCTCATCTGGTGGGATCCTGAGGTATCTGACAGAAGGAGGAAGAGAATGAGGCCCATAGACTCATGGGTCGACATGAAAGACCTCTTTCTACAAAGGTTTGTTCCACCTTACTTTCATAGAGACTTGCAACGTCGTTTTCGTACTCTTAAGCAGGGTACTAGATCAGTAGAGGAGTACTATGAAGAGTTTGAGAAGCTAAGGAACAGATTGGAGCTCAATGATGATGAAGAAGCATTGATGGCACAATTCTTGGATGGACTCCAAGAAAGGATCAGCAGCAAGGTGGAAAGGCAAATCTACAACGACTTCAAGGACTTGTTCCACCTATCTGTGCAAGCTGAACAGCACATCAAACGTAAGAGCCAAGACATCCGCAGCAAGCCTAAGACACCTTGGGCACCAAGCAACATGCCTAAGACAGTAGACAAAGGCAAAAGCGTAGAGATCGAGTCAAGGTTCAAGAGCAAGCCTCCTGAACCCACCCGTGACCAGAGAGAGCCTTGTAAGTCTTCTAACCCTCAAAGATCACGTGACATCACTTGTTTCAAGTGTAGGGGTCGTGGACACATCTCAAGGGAGTGCCCAAACAACCGGGTCATGTTGATTACGGAGGCTGGAGAATATGAGTCCCAAGATGAAGAGGACTATGAACCAGAAGAGGAGTATGGTGACATTGAGTACCCTGATGTGGGGGAAGTGCTGGTCACTAGACGCATCCTCAGTGCAATGGTGGATCCTTCAGAGACCATCCAAAGGGAGAACATCTTCCACAGCCATTGCACCATCAAGGGGAAGGTATGTAACCTCATCATAGATGGTGGTTCTTGCACTAACGTTGCTAGTGCATATATGGTCGATAAGCTAGGTCTAGAGAAGACAAGGCATCCTCGACCATATAGACTGAGATGGCTCGATGACAAAGTGGAGCTAAAGATCCATGAACAAGTCATTGTACCATTCTGTGTGGGCAAGTACCAGGATCAAGTCGTGTGCGACGTGGTGCCCATGCAAGCTGGCCATCTTCTACTAGGAAGACCATGGCAGTTTGACAAAGAGACCAGGCATGATGGCCGAACCAATCTATACACCTTCGTGCATGACAAGAGAAAGGTCAGCCTAGCTCCTCTTACACCTGCCCAAGTACATGAGCTACAACTCCAAATGAGTAAGGAAAAGAAACTTATCAAGTCTAATTTTCTTATTCAACCAAGTCATGTCCGGAGAGCTTTAGCCTCGAAGGATTTAATGTTACTAATGGTTTTCAAAGTGAGTATAGAACAGGGACAGGTAGAGCTACCTCATGAAGTAGCAACACTCTCAACAAATTCCAGGATGTATTTCCAGAGGAGATACCAGCAGCTGGTTTTACGTGGCATAGAACACCAGATTGATCTAGTTCGAGCAGCCCTGCCCAACCGCCAGCCTACCGGATGAGTCCAGAGAGTCCAAAGAGCTTGAGAAGCAAGTCAAGGAGCTCCTGGAGAAAGGATATGTTCGAGAACCTCAGTCCATGTTTTGGTTTAGTGCCCAAGAAGGATGGGACTTGGCATGTGTGGACTGCGAGCATCAACAACATCACAGTCAAGTATAGGCATCCAATACCACACTGGATGACATGCTAGATGAGCTGAGTGGAGCCACGGTCTTCTCCAAGATAGACCTCAAGAGTGGATACCACCAGGTCAGAATGAAGGAAGGTGATGAGTGGAAGACTGCTTTCAAGACAAAGCAAGGGCTCTACGAGTGGACAGTCATGCCATTCGGCTTCACTAATTCCCCAAGCACCTTCATGCACCTTATGAACCAAGTTCTTAGGGCGTACATCAGTAAGTTTGTCGTAGTTTATTTTGATGATATACTAGTTTATAGTAAGTGCCTACGGGAACACCTTACACATCTTGAGATGGTACTTAAAACCCTTCGACAAGAAGAGCTTTATGCCAATCTCAAGAAGTGCACCTTTGTACTGATAAGCTTATCTTTTAGGTTTTGAGTTCACAGGGCCTACAGGTTGATGAAGAGAAGATTGATATACAAGAATGGCCAACACCAGGAAACATCAGCCAAGTGAGGAGCTTCCACGGACTGGCCAGCTTCTATAGGAGATTTGTGCCCAACTTCAGTATTGCCTCACCACTGACGGCAGTAGTGAAGAAGAACGTGGATTCTGCTGGGGAGAAGGCATTCAAGGCCTTGAAGGACAGCTCACACGCACCAGTGTTAGTCCTTCCCGACTTCAACAAGACGTTTGAACTGGAGTGTGATGCCTCTGGAATAGGCATAGGAGCAGTGCTAACCCAAGGAGGGAGGCCAGTGGCATACTTCAGTGAGAAGCTAGGTGGCGCCTCACTGAACTACCCCACTTATGAAAAGGAGCTCTATGCCCTTGTCCGAGCATTGGAGACTTGGCAGCATTACTTGCTGTCCAAGGAGTTTGTGATCCACACTGATCACGAGACTCTCAAACACCTCAGAGGGCAAACCAATCTCAAGAGGAGACATGCCAGGTGGATGGAGTTCATAGAGACCTTCCTGTACGTCATCAAGTACAAGAAGGGCAAAGACAATGTGGTAGCCGATGCACTATCAAGGAGGTTTGCCTTGATATCCACCGTGGAGGCAAAGGTCCTAGGGTACGAGCACATCAAGGACCTATACAAGGATGATCCTGACTTTGCTGAGAGCTACAAGAAGTGTGGCACAGGGAGTCATGGCAAGTTCTACATCCATGAGGGATACTTGTTCCGAGAAAGAAGGCTGTGCATACCACAAGGATCATTAAGGGAGCTTATCATCCCAGAAGCTCATGGAGGAGGACTCATGGGCCACTTTGGTGTCGACAAGACTCTAGCAGTGGTCAAGGAGCACTTCTACTGGCCACACATCAAGAGGACAGTAGAAGCACATTGTGCAAGATGCATCACTTGCAAGAAGGCAAAGTCCCGAGTGCAACCTCACGGGTTGTATCTCCCACTGCCCATACCCACACATCCATGGGTTGACATCTCAATGGACTTTGTTCTAGGTCTGCCCAAGATCAACCACAAAGATGCAATCTTTGTAGTGGTGACAGATTCTCCAAGATGGCACACTTCATTCCATGTGCCAATGTCAATGATGCCACACAAACAGCTGAGCTGTTCTTCAGGGAGATAGTACGGCTTCATGGAGTGCCAAGGACAATCGTATCTGACAGGGACACCAA
>CM032165.1:3536798-3551364 GCA_018901935.1 Pugionium cornutum
AAGGTCAAGCTGTCGAGCATATTAATAAGGCTCCTTCCAGCATTGTAGTTCGACAACCTTTTTGATATTAATAAAGTAGAACTTTCTTCCAACAAGTTTTCTCTCTAAGAATCTTATGCGCTTAGAACTTAGTTGAGACCAGCCCTCCTAGCTCTAAGTTTGTGATTTATCATGAGGTTCATCACCCCTCGTGGTTCACTTCACCCCTCCACCGAATACCAACCCAAAAAACCCTATCCAAGAAATCTAAGGTCGAGTTTCTCACCTAACCTTCTCCAACCCGTCCACGCGCATATAAGCCTTGAATCGAGGCTTGTATCATTTTGGTATCAGAGCTTAAAGCTCCTAAACCAGGTTGTTTCTATCCTTTAGCTTGTTTTGTGTCTAGTTCTTGCATTAGTTTAAGTTTCATTCAAGAAAAATAAAAAAAATAACATCAAACTCCAAACCGAGTGCATCTAGCTCCTACGTGTATCACTAGGGTTTAGATTCACTTTTGCATTGCCATTCACGTTTTCCTTTTTGTTTAAATCATATTTCCGTTATTTTTAAATTAAATTAAAAAGAAAAGAAAAAGAAAATAGGAAAAATACCAAAAGAATTTGAATTGGACAGCTAGCACAAGTTGTCAAGAAAGTTTCCATTTTTCAAATCTTCCATTTTTTCAAATCTTTCCTTTTCTCAGATTTTTCTTTTTGCATATTTTTTCAAATTCCCTATATAAGCATCCTCCTAATCGATTCTAGGAGCAGGATAACTTGTTTTCTTCCTTGTAGTACACAATGGGAGAAGAAAATAGAGATGCAACCGAGGCCATGATGGCCATGTTCACCACACTCCAAACGCAACTCGCATCAATCGGCGAGAGGTTGGAGCGCGTGGAGAGGCCGGCGAGATTCCAGGCTATAAGGCACGTGAGGGCTGAGCAAGACCGCCCTGAGGGTCCTGAGAACCTTAGGACACGGCACGAACAGGAGGAGCCCCAACCAGATGGAGATGAGGACACACAACCTCATAACTATCACCATAGGCCGAGAGGACCTCCACGGCAACCAGAGGCAGAACATGATGGCTTCGAGCCATATCGTCTTCACCAGATACCAAGGATGCCTCCTAGACATCATAAGGATGGAGTTGAACACACCTACAACCGGGTAACTCATCCTGATGTTAAGCTAACTCCTCCAAGTTTTGCAGGAAAAGTAGACCCCGGGGCTTACCTAGATTGGGAGAGAAGAATGGATCATATCTTTGATCATTACAACCAACCAGGGCCTAGGAGAGTCTCAATGGCAGTAGCACAACTCACGGACAATGCTCTCATCTGGTGGGATCGTGAGGTATCTGACAGAAGGAGGAAAAGAATGAGGCCCATAGACTCATGGGTCGACATGAAAGATCTCATGCCACAAAGGTTTGTTCCACCTTATTTTCATAGAGACTTGCAACATCGTTTTCGTACTCTTAAGCAGGGTACTAGATCACTAGAGGAGTACTATGAAGAGTTCGAGAAGCTAAGGAACATGCTGGAGCTCAATGATGAAGAAGAAGCAATGATGGCACAATTCTTGGATGGACTCCAAGAAAGAATCAACCGCAAGGTGGAAAGGCAAATCTACAATGACTTCAAAGACTTGTTCCACCTATCTGTCCAGGCTGAGCAGCACATCAAACGTAAGAGCCAAGACATCCGCAGCAAGCCTAAGACGCCTTGGGCACCAAGCAACATTCCCAAGCCCGTAGACAAAGGCAAGAGCATAGAGATCGAGTCAAGGTTCAAGAGCAAGCCTCCTGAACCCACCTATGACCAGAGAGAACCTAGTAAGTCTTCTAACCCTCAAAGATCACGTGACATCACTTGTTTCAAGTGTAGGGGTCGTGGACACATCTCAAGGGAGTGCCCAAGCAACCGGGTCATGCTGACTACGGAGGCTGGAGAATATGAGTCCCAAGATGAAAAGGACTATGAACCAGAAGAGGAATATGGTGACATTGAGTACCCTGATGTGGGGGAAGTGCTGGTCACTAGACGTATCCTCAGTGCAATGGTGGATCCTTCAGAGACCATCCAAAGGGAGAACATCTTCCACAGCCGTTGCACCATCAAGGGCAAGGTATGTAACCTCATCATAGATGGTGGTTCTTGCAATAACGTTGCTAGTGCATATATGGTTGATAAGCTAGGTCTAGAGAAGACATGGCATCCTCGACCATATAGACTGAGATGGCTCGATGACAAAGTGGAGCTAAAGATCCATGAACAAGTCATTGTACCATTCAGTGTGGGCAAGTACCAGGATCAAGTCGTGTGCGACGTGGTGCCCATGCAAGCTGACCATCTTCTACTAGGAAGACCATGGCAGTTTGACAAAGAGACCAGGCATGATGGCCGAACCAATCTCTACACCTTCGCGCATGACAAGAGAAAGGTCAGCCTAGCTCCTCTTACACCTGCCCAAGTACATGAGCTACAACTCCAAATGAGTAAGGAAAAGAAACTTATCAAGTCTAATTTTCTTATTCAACCAAGTCATGTCCGGAGAGCTTTAGCCTCGAAGGACTTAATGTTACTAATGGTTTTCAAGGAAGTGTTGAGTATAGAACAGGGACAGGTAGAGCTACCTCATGAAGTAGCAACACTCCTCAACAAATTCCAGGATGTATTTCCAGAGGAGATACCAGCAGGCTTGCCTCCTTTACGTGGCATAGAACACCAGATTGATCTAGTGCCCGGAGCAGCCCTGCCCAACCGGCCAGCCTACCGGATGAGTCCAGAGGAGTCCAAGGAGCTTGAGAAGCAAGTCAAGGAGCTCCTGGAGAAAGGATATGTTCGAGAGAGCCTCAGTCCATGTGTTGTACCAGTGCTGCTAGTGCCCAAGAAGGATGGGACTTGGCGCATGTGTGTGGACTGCCGAGCAATCAACAACATCACAGTCAAGTATAGGCATCCAATACCACGACTGGATGACATGCTAGATGAGCTGAGTGGAGCCACGGTCTTCCAAGATAGACCTCAAAAGTGGATACCACCAGGTAAGAATGAAGGAAGGTGATGAGTGGAAGACTGCTTTCAAGACAAAGCAAGGGCTCTACGAGTGGACAGATATGCCATTTGGCTTGACTAATGCCCCAAGCACCTTCATGCGCCTTATGAACCAAGTTCTTAGGGCGTACATCAGTAAGTTCGTAGTAGTTTACTTTGATGACATTTTGGTTTATAGTAAGTGCCTACTGGAACACCTCACACATCTTGAGATGGTACTTAAAACCCTTCGACAAGAAGAGCTTTATGCCAATCTCAAGAAGTGCACCTTTTGTACTGATAAGCTTATCTTTTTAGGTTTTGTTGTGAGTTCACAGGGCCTACAGGTTGATGAAGAGAAGATTCGAGCCATACAAGAATGGCCAACACCAGGAAACATCAGCCAAGTAAGGAGCTTCCACGGACTGGCCAGCTTCTATAGGAGATTCGTGCCCAACTTCAGCAGTATTGCCTCACCACTAACGGCAGTAGTGAAGAAGAACGTGGGATTCAGCGGTGGAGAAGCTCAGGAGAAGGCATTCAAGGCCTTGAAGGACAGCCTTACACACGCACCAGTGTTAGTCCTTCCCGACTTCAACAAGACGTTTGAAGTAGAGTGTGATGCCTCTGGAATAGGCATAGGGGCAGTGCTAACCCAAGGAGGGAGACCAGTGGCATACTTCAGTGAGAAGCTAGGTGGTGCCTCACTGAACTACCCCACTTATGAAAAGGAGCTCTATGCCCTTGTCCGAGCATTGGAGACTTGGCAGCATTACTTGCTGTCCAAGGAGTTTGTGATCCACACTGATCACGAGATTCTCAAACACCTCAGAGGGCAAACCAATCTCAAGAGGAGACATGCCAGGTGGATGGAGTTCATAGATACCTTCCCGTACATCATCAAGTACAAGAAGGGCAAAGATAATGTGGTAGCCGATGCACTATCAAGGAGGTTTGCTTTGATATCAACCATGGAGGCAAAGGTCCTAGGATTCGAGCACATCAAGGATCTATACAAGGATGATCCTGACCTTGCTGAGAGCTACAAGGAGTGTAGCACAGGGAGTCATGGCAAATTCTACATCCATGAGGGATTCTTGTTTCGAGAAAGAAGGTTGTGCATACCACAGGGATCACTAAGGGAGCTTATCATCCGAGAAGCCCATGGAGGAGGACTCATGAGCCACTTTGGTGTCGACAAGACTCTAGCAGTGGTCAAGGAGCACTTCTACTGGCCACACATCAAGAGGACAGTAGAAGCACATTGTGCAAGATGCATTACTTGCAAGAAGGCAAAGTCCCGAGTGCAACCTCACGGGTTGTATCTCCCACTGCCCATACCAACACATCCATGGGTGGACATCTCGATGGATTTTGTTCTAGGTCTGCCTAAGATCAACCACAAAGATGCAATCTTTGTAGTGGTGGACAGATTCTCCAAGATGGCACATTTCATTCCCATGTGCCAATGTCAATGATGCCACACAAACAGCTGAGCTTTTCTTCAGGGAGATAGTACGGCTTCATGGAGTGCCAAGGACCATCGTAGCAGATAGGGACACCAAGTTCCTCAGCCATTTCTGGAGGACCCTTTGGAGAAAACTAGGCACGAAGCTACTCTTCTCAACCACTTGCCATCCTCAAACCGATGGCCAAACTGAAGTTGTCAACAGGACCCTATCAACTCTTCTCAGAACAACACTAGGGAAGAACCTAAAGACTTGGGTGGAGTGCCTGCCATTCATTGAGTTCGCCTACAACCGAGCCGTGCACTCAGCAACCAAGAAGACCCCATTTGAAGTGGTATACGGTTTCAACCCTCTCACCCCATTGGAGCAAACACCACTACCACCAGCTGAGATGACCACCTACCGGATCAACAACAACGCCTACCGGATCGAGCTGCCAGGTGAGTTTAATGTGTCCAATACGTTCAATGTTACTGACTTGGCCCCTTTCCATGCAGATGATCTAGTTTTGAGGACAAAACCTACTGAAGAGGGAGGGAATGATGAGGACATCAGGTCGTACATCGAGCCAGGTGACCAGACTGGCCGACCAGGAAGCTTGCCCGAGACAGCAGGACCATCTGGCGCGCCTGCCGGACCAGACAGTACCGCCGGAACCTCGACCTATAGGACCAGACCGGTCAACATCGCCGGCGGAGAGGCCCAAGCTTCCGGCACACTTGGTGGGGACGTGAATGACACCGCCGGTCCCCCTGATGACACCGCCGACTCCGGGATCAACTTGGCCGGTCCTGAAGTCATTCCGGCCAGTACCACGCACAATCCAGCCGGTACAACCGATCCAGCCGAGTACACGCGCACTTCCACTTCTACACAAGAGGACTCGGACCAAATGAGCTACCAGCTCCAGGACATGCACCTAGAAGAAGTATCTACACCAGTGGTACCTCCAGGAGCAATGACAAGAAGCAGATCAAGAGCACTCTTCCACAAATTCAGCTTATGGGTCGACAAACTCCTAGAGGAAGAGCAGCTAAGGACAATGGGCCAGAAGAGCAAATTAGAGTCCAAAGGCTTCTCAACAACACAAGGAACATCAGAGACTTGGGCTTTAGTGGCAAGAGAGGTCAGGGCCCAAAGATATTTAACCCTACTCCAAGTCGAAGACTAGGAGCAAGGCGCGTGCATGCCACAAGGACGGCCACCTTCCATTTCTTGGCCGTGAGGTGAGTTAAGGTAAGTTTACATTCGAATATATGCATCTTTCTGTTTTGCAGGGTAGGATCTAGTTGCTTTACATTTTTGAGTCAAGAACATTTTAGGAATAGGTCCTTTTTCGGTTATGCACTTTTGTATCTTTTTCCTTTTGTGCACTTTTGTAAACTTTCCTTTTATTTGTTTGAGTCGACCCTAGAAGGTCAAGCTGTCGAGCATATTAATAAGGCTCCTTCCAGCATTGTAGTTCGACAACCTTTTTGATATTAATAAAGTAGAACTTTCTTCCAACAAGTTTTCTCTCTAAGAATCTTTTGCGCTTAGAACCTAGTTGAGACCAGCCCTCCTAGCTCTAAGTTTGTGATTTATCACGAGGTTCATCACCCCTCGTGTGGTTCACTTCACCCTTCCATCGTTTACCAACCAGAAAACCCCTATCCAGAAGCCTAAGGTTGAGTTTCTCACCTAATCTTCTACAAACAGCCCACGCGCATACATCCTTGAATCAAGGCTTGTATCATTCTCCCCAGCTGAATCCCACGTTCTTCTTCACTACTGCCGTCAATGGTGAGGCACGAATCTCCTATAGAAGCTGGCCAGTCCGTGGAAGCTCCACACTTGGCTGATGTTGCCTGGTGTTGGCCATTCTTGTATGGCTCGAATCTTCTCTTCATCAACCTGTAGGCCCTGTGAACTCACAACAAAACATAAAAAGATAAGCTTATCAGTACAAAAGGTGCACTTCTTGAGATTGGCATAAAGCTCTTCTTGTCGAAGGGTTTTAAGTACCATCTCAAGATGTGTGAGGTGTTCCCGTAGGCAGGTACTATCAACTAGAATATCATCAAAGTAAACCACTACAAACTTACTGATGTACGCCCTAAGAACTTGGTTCATAAGGCGCATGAAGGTGCTTGAGGCATTAGTCAAGCCGAATGGCATGACTGTCCACTCGTAGAGCCCTTGCTTTGTTTTGAAAGCAGTCTTCCACTCATCACCTTCCTTCATCCTGACCTGGTGGTATCCACTCTTGAGGTCTATCTTGGAAAAGACCGTGGCTCCACTCAGCTCATCTAGCATGTCATCCAGCCGTGGTATCGGATGCCGGTACTTGACTGTGATGTTGTTGATTGCTCGGCAGTCCACGCACATTCGCCAAGTCCCATCCTTCTTAGGCACTAGTAGCACTGGTACGGCACATGGACTGAGGCTCTCTCGAACATAGCCTTTCTCCAGGAGCTATTTGACTTGCTTCTCAAGCTCCTTGGACTCCTCTAGACTCATTCGGTAGGCTGGCCGGTTGGGCAGGGCTGCTCCGGGCACTAGGTCGATCTAGTGTTCTATGCCATGTAAAGGAGGCAAGCCTGCTGGTATCTCTTCTGGAAACACATCCTGGAACTTGTTGAGGAGAGTTGCTACTTCAGGAGGTAGCTCTACCTGTTCTTTTTCTACATTCAACACTTCTTTGAAAACCATTAGTAGCATTAGATCCTTCGAGGCTAAAGCTCTCCGGACATGACTCGGGTGAATAAGAAAGTTAGATTGAATGAGCTTCTTTTCCTTACTCATTTGCTGTTGAAGCTCATGTACCTGGGCAGGTATAAGAGGAGCTAGGCTGACCTTTCTCTATTCATGCACAAAATTGTAGAGATTGGTTCGGCCATCATGCCTGGTCTCCTTGTCAAACTGCCATGGTCTTCCTAGCAGAAGATGGCCAGCTTGCATGGGCACCACGTCGCATACGACTTGGTCTTGGTACTTGCCCACACTGAATGGCACAGTGACTTGCTCATGGATCTTGAGCTCCACTTTGTCATCGAACCATCTCAGTCTATATGGTCGAGGATGTCTTGTCTTCTTTAGACATAGCTTATCAACCATATATGCACTAGCAACGTTAGTGCAAGAACCACCATCTATGATGAGGTTACATACCTTGCCCTTGATGGTGCAATGGCTGTTGAAGATGTTCTCCCTTTGGATGGTCTCTGAAGGATCCACCGTTGCACTGAGGATGCGTCTAGTGACCAGCACTTCCCCCACATCAGGGTACTCAATGTCACCATATTCTTCTTCTGGTTCATAGTCCTCTTCATCTTGGGACTCATATTCTCCAGCCTCCGTAATCATCATGACCCGGTTGTTTGGGCACTCCCTTGAGATGTGTCCACGACCCCTACACTTGAAACAAGTGATGTCACGTGATCTTTGAGGGTTAGAAGACTTACTAGGTTCTCTCTGGTCATAGGTGGGTTCAGGAGGCTTGCTCTTGAACCTTGACTCGATCTCTATGCTCTTGCCTTTGTCTACGGGCTTGGGAATGTTGCTTGGTGCCCAAGGCGTCTTAGGCTTGCTGCGGATGTCTTGGCTCTTACGTTTGATGTGCTGCTCAGCCTGGACAGATAGGTGGAACAAGTCTTTGAAGTCATTGTAGATTTGCCTTTCCACCTTGCGGTTGATTCTTTCTTGGAGTCCATCCAAGAATTGTGCCATCATTGCTTCTTCTTCATCATTGAGCTCCAGCATGTTCCTTAGCTTCTCGAACTCTTCATAGTACTCCTCTAGTGATCTAGTACCCTGCTTAAGAGTACGAAAACGATGTTGCAAGTCTCTATGAAAATAAGGTGGAACAAACCTTTGTGGCATGAGATCTTTCATGTCGACCCATGAGTCTATGGGCCTCATTCTTTTCCTCCTTCTGTCAGATACCTCACGATCCCACCAGATGAGAGCATTGTCCGTGAGTTGTGCTACTGCCATTGAGACTCTCCTAGGCCCTGGTTGGTTGTAATGATCAAAGATATGATCCATTCTTCTCTCCCAATCTAGGTAAGCCCCGGGGTCTACTTTTCCTGCAAAACTTGGAGGAGTTAGCTTAACATCAGGATGAGTTACCCGGTTGTAGGTGTGTTCAACTCCATCCTTATGATGTCTAGGAGGCATCCTTGGTATCTGGTGAAGACGATATGGCTCGAAGCCATCATGTTCTGCCTCTGGTTGCCGTGGAGGTCCTCTCGGCCTATGGTGATAGTTATGAGGTTGTGTGTCCTCATCTCCATCTGGTTGGGGCTCCTCCTGTTCGTGCCGTGTCCTAAGGTTCTCAGGACCCTCAGGGCGGTCTTGCTCAGCCCTCACGTGCCTTATAGCCTGGAATCTCGCCGGCCTCTCCACGCGCTCCAACCTCTCGCCGATTGATGCGAGTTGCGTTTGGAGTGTGGTGAACATGGCCATCATGGCCTCGGTTGCATCTCTATTTTCTTCTCCCATTGTGTACTACAAGGAAGAAAACAAGTTATCCTGCTCCTAGAATCGATTAGGAGGATGCTTATATAGGGAATTTGAAAAAATATGCAAAAAGAAAAATCTGAGAAAAGGAAAGATTTGAAAAAATGGAAGATTTGAAAAATGGAAACTTTCTTGACAACTTGTGCTAGCTGTCCAATTCAAATTCTTTTGGTATTTTTCCTATTTTCTTTTTCTTTTCTTTTTAATTTAATTTAAAAATAACGGAAATATGATTTAAACAAAAAGGAAAACGTGAATGGCAATGCAAAAGTGAATCTAAACCCTAGTGATACACGTAGGAGCTAGATGCACTCGGTTTGGAGTTTGATGTTATTTTTTTTATTTTTCTTGAATGAAACTTAAACTAATGCAAGAACTAGACACAAAACAAGCTAAAGGATAGAAACAACCTGGTTTAGGAGCTTTAAGCTCTGATACCAAAATGATACAAGCCTCGATTCAAGGCTTATATGCGCGTGGACGGGTTGGAGAAGGTTAGGTGAGAAACTCGACCTTAGATTTCTTGGATAGGGTTTTTTGGGTTGGTATTCGGTGGAGGGGTGAAGTGAACCACGAGGGGTGATGAACCTCATGATAAATCACAAACTTAGAGCTAGGAGGGCTGGTCTCAACTAAGTTCTAAGCGCATAAGATTCTTAGAGAGAAAACTTGTTGGAAGAAAGTTCTACTTTATTAATATCAAAAAGGTTGTCGAACTACAATGCTGGAAGGAGCCTTATTAATATGCTCGACAGCTTGACCTTTTTAGGGTGACTCAAATAAAAAAAGGAAAGTTTACAAAAGTGCAAAAATGGAAAAGATACAATAGTGCATTACCGAAAAAGGACCTATTCCAAAAATGTTCTTGACTCAAAAATGTAAACAATCTAGATCCTACCCTGCAAAATAGAAAGAGGCATATATTCAAATTGAAACTTACCTTACTTACCTCACGGCCAAGAAATGGCATGCACGCGCCTTGCTCCTAGTCTTCAACTTGGAGTAGGGTTAGGAATCTTTGGGCCCTGACCTCTCTTGCCACTAAAGCCCAAGTCTCTGAAGTCCTTTGCATTGTTGAGAAGCCTTTGGACGCTTCTTTGCACTTCTGGTCCATTGACCTTAGTCGATCTTCCTCTAGGAGCTTGTCGACCCATAAGCTGAACTTGTGGAAGAGTGCTCTTGATCTGCTCCTTGTCATTGCTCCTGGTGGCACTACTGGTGTGGAGACTTCCTCTAGATGCATGTCCTGAAGCTGGTAGCTTATCTGGTCCGAGTTCCCTTGTGTAGAAGTTGAAATGCCCATGTACTCAGCTGGATCGGCTGTACCGGCTAGACTGTGCGATGTACTGGCCGGAATGCCTTCAGGACCGGCCAAGTTGATCCCGGAGTCGGCGGCATCACCAAGGCAACCGGCGGTATCATCCACATCGCCACCAAGTGTGCCGGAAGCTTGGGCCTCTCCGCCGGCAATGCTGATCGGTGTGGTCCTATTGGTCGAGGGTCCGGCGGTACTGCTTGGGCCGGCAAACGTGTCAAATGGCCCAACTGTCTCGGGCAAGCTTCTTGGTTGGCCAGTCTGGTCTTCTGGCTGGACATACGACCTGATGTCCTCATCACGTAGCAACGACATCGTTTTAACGAAAGCAAACCAGACCATTTTTTTTAATCAAAACGACTTGTTTTCATTTAATCAAAATGATGCCGTTTTGATTAAATCAAAACAACGTCGTTTTGATTAAACCAAAAAACAAATCGAATTTGTCTTCCTCCATCTTCCTCCATCGTGTTTCTTCCCCAAACATTAGGGTTTTATAAATGTGTTAGATGTTGCAATCCGATTTCCTGGTTTGTTTGATTCGATTTTTTCATGTGGAGAAGAAATAAGAATTGAATGTCGTGTGGTAACGATATGTCCAGAAAAAATGTTTAACAATGAACTTGTAATCCAGATTTATATCATATTTGTGTTTAAACACATCAAAATATCCCGAAAAATAGATTACTATTAATCAATCGAAAACACATACATAGTGAGACAATGTATTAGAAATTTCCTAGGAACAACAAAAATAACACAGACATAACTAAAACGATATCATAGTAAACTTGTTTTCATAGATTTGTCTTCATAAACTGCTGCAATAAGAATCATGTACCTTAAATTGAAATTCAGAAATGAAGAAGACCAATAAATAATAAGCAAGCAGTTTAATATAGTAAACAAACATAATATTTGGCTTGGTTTGGTTGGTTGACTTGGATCTTCATCATAACAAAGCGTGAATGAGTCACAAGCTTCGTGTGACGTGTGTTGCCTGCTAGCCCGAGGAACTCCTGTGTTACAAAATTTTAATACGTTATGTCCTCCCATCCCACATCAGATACAATGCATAACACGCCCATGTCTTGTAACCTTTTCCGTTTTTTTTGGATATTCATTCACACCCATTACTCGCTTTGGGGGATTATTTTTCCGGGCTTTCGGCTTCTCTCTAATAGGGACCTTAATTGTTGGTTCACCCAAATATTTCTAAAAATTCATACCGTTAAGATTTTGATGTGGTTGATGTATTGCTTCTTCCAAGTTGAGGCTAAATAAAAATAAGCAACATGACGACAAGGAATACCGGACAGATCCCACCTCCTACAGCTACAAGTTTTCATCCGCATGTTAAACCTATATGCTACACCATTTTCCTTTATCTCAAACAACCCAGCTGGTCCAACAATTATCCTACACCATTTGTTTTCCAATTCCTCAGAGGCAATCACCTTACTCACTTTAGGACTCCATTTTCTTTTGTATGAGCCCACCTTCTTCCCTCTAACATCAATTCGGATCATGTCTTATCTCCGCATTGTCTCCAATATCTCAACTAATGCCATATCTTATGCTTTGTCAATTGCACTATTATATGACTTGGAGAAGTTATTTGAAGTATCTTCACAAGTACATGTTGTTTTGAAAAACAAGCGACTACAACTAGCTGGATTTCGCTTCATGAATTCCTCATATATAGCAATTCATAAGTCTTGAGTTCCTCTAGATTGGCTTCAGTCAGCCATGTTGTAGCTCTTGAAAACTTGCCAAAACAACCTTTTCATTTGAATTTTTTTTAGTAAATATCTTCTTTAAATTTCCGTAAATGTGTCGTGCACACATTCGATGCTTAATTTGTGGTAATTCTTGATCAAGAGCCTTTAGTAATTCCTGTAATCAAAACACACACAGTTTAGCTCCTGAAAACAAACACTAAATTACAAATCACACTTACCTTTTGTGGATCTGATATCAGTGTGAAACCTTTGCATATCCGAGGTTTATCCGTATAGCTTTTGTATAAACCACACCCAAGTTTTTGTGTTTTCCACGTTAACAACTGCCCATGCGAATGGGTAAATCTTTATTATTTGTATCTCTCTCAACTGCAGCAAGTAATTGACCCTTTGTTGTCGGTTTCAGAAAGAAACTGTCTATCCCAAATGTTCGTCGGAAATAGGCTCGCCATGTATAACGTACTCCAGCAAAACAGGCGTAAAATCTATCAAACCTCTCGAGACCAGCATCTCCTACAGCTGTTCAGTACTTGAACTTGGATTAGACCTACAACGAAAAATTCAAAACTTGTTTACCTTGCATTTGATTATTAATAACAAAAGATTCATAATATATGCTTACTCCATAATTTCGATGTTGTAATCTTTAATTCGTGAATATTACTCATCATATTCTTCTTGTATCATGTGCAACACCTTCTACTATGCCTTCCTACACTAAGCCGATACCCTCTCCCGGTATCACTTCGATAATCCAACACCAACCTTCTCCTCTGCTCCCAAGTTCGACCAATCGAGCCCAAGAAGGAGATCCTCGGTTCAACTTGGACCTCGCTGCATTGAGAAGATATGTGGACCAAACAAAAAAGGAGCTCAAGCTTGTAAGCTCTCGAACCAAACATTGATCGCGTTATTGAAAAAGCTCTCAGGATCCTTTTTACCGATCATATAGCCAACGCACGTATACGCGATACTGGCAAGATCCGATATTGATCTACGAGGGAAATACTAATCCAAAAGCTCATATTAGAGCTTTACGGCTTGCAATAATGCGAGCTCACCTTACATAGGAAGAAAAAGAGGCTGACTACTGTATATTCTTCATAAAAAATTTAAACGGCGCAACTCTAGAATGGTTTGCGGGGTTAGAAGAAAATTCAATTGATAACTTCACCTAGCTCTTCTCTGCATTATTGAAGCAATATTCGATATTCATCGAAACCCAAACTTCTGAAGCAGACTTTTGAACCCTATCCGAAGGACTCGACGAACCACTCCGAGCCTATATCTCCAAGTTCAAAGATATCAAAGAAAAAATATTGAGCTTAAACGACAAAGTGGCTAGCTCTCAAAAATGGGTTATGATATAAATCGAGTTTCAGACATGACTTGACCGTACACCAACCCGCAATCCTAGGTGATGCAAAGCATCACGCATCACGATGGGCAGTTGCTAAAGAAGAGCTAGAAACATTAGCTAAATGCCACGACGAAGGAAAAGCCTCATCAAGTAAACCCCAAACCAAAACTTATAACGAGATATATTTTACAAAAAGAAGGTTTTAAAGAAAATTTAGGACAACACACATATGCAGTAAGTAAATCGGAGTCGCCTAAAACCAACGACTACGATCCAAAAATGTATTGCGTGCATCACAAAAGCACGGTCATTCAACCGAAGAATGTCGAAGAGTAGGCTGATTACTAGCCTCCAAATTTCATGCTGGTGAACTCGATAACGTTGAGTTAGATCTCAAAGATGCGAGACCTAGGAAAAATCCTAGGCAAAAGAATAATGAGCACTTGTCTTTTTTCATTCTTTCCGGGTTCGGCTAAGACGGCCGCTGTAGGGAACTGATGTACCATAGCTTCGTTATACCTTCTTCAACCTTATGAGACTAGATATGTACTTTCCCTGTGATCACTCAATCGTCCAACTAGTAAGGGGTTCCGGCTTCATCCCTTCGATCATTACTGGGTAGCCTCCCTGTTCCGCAGTTGTAGCGGCTCAGCAAGTTGTAGCGTTCGTGATCGGCCTACTCAACTGTGTATCGCTTGAAAGGCAGGAATTTCCCACAACCAAAGGGAGTGGTTACGTCCAGTATGTTCCCCCTTCTTCACGACATGCTATGGTGCCCCGGGGTGGGTAGGAGCGGGTCGAGTCCGTATCGCCCTGGAGCAACAGCCGCATCCGGATCAGATCTATCTACTCGGCAATTCATCAGGTGACTTCACGGTCGCCAAAGAAGCCCCAAGGAGCATCAAACATTTCCGATGAGATCCATGGAGCAATTCTTAGATAGCAAGCACTAGCTCCCGGTGCGACTTCATAAAATTTTTGTATCTTTATGGCCTGGGAAATAGACGCGTCCCCGCACCTTTACGGTTAGCGGAGGTCTTATCGAGATTCTTTCGGCTCTTCTTTTGTTCGACTAGAGCAGATGCAAGCTTTTTTCTTTCAATAGCCGGCCAAATGACTACAGAATCATCGGTTTACTCTACCTCAATTCACCATTTA
>CM032165.1:3551514-3607564 GCA_018901935.1 Pugionium cornutum
CGGTATTACAGAAGAAGCTAAAGAAGAGCTCTGATAAAAATAGAATTAAGAGTAAGATCAAAGCTCCTGGGGATCAAATCTCCTAGGTATGTGTGGCTCGTTGATACGCATATTGGACAAAGAATTTGAGAACGGCCAAAGACAAGATCTCAATGTCAGAGCACTGAGGGTATGGTACCTTGAATATCACTTTTATTTTCATCAACCCCACGTAAGGGTGGAAAGAGTTTACCTCCTGAATATAAGAATTCATAAGTTCCATATATTCATTGATATGTTGTCTGAAGTAACGGAGGTCGGCTTCAGCCAGAAGAGCTTAACCGAATTTTTCCAATACAACTTAAGCTCCAGGAAGAAAGCAAAGCCTTGAGGGAGTGAGCCTTCTTTTCTTCACTTCAGTAATCAACCGAGCGAAAAGCCAGCGCTTTCTTTCTTATTGGTAAGATAAGCTATGAGCTGTAGGACTGCAGATCGTACGCAATGTACGTGATCTAGATTGTGAGGCACTACTGGGCCTTAGCTTCTCGATGCCAATTCCGGTAATGAGGTTCCTCTTCGATTAGATTGAGATCTGATTTTCTGGCTCAGGGGTGGTTCCCTTTCTCAATTATGACGTACTAGGTTAGGTTGCCATCTAGGTCTCGGTCGGGGGTGACTTCAAAATTCTGGTCTCATTCTTCCCTTCCCTTGATTCACGATTCTTGCAGCTTAATTAATCCCCCATGTGTCGGGACCTGACGCGGTGGTGCTCTTCTACAGCTTATTCTACATAGGCTCCCCCATTTCTGGAATTGTGAAAGATTTGAATAACCCGGTGACCCACCAATTGTAGAAGTAGGATTTGGCAAGCAATAAGTACTTAAATAATACAATTCAAGTGTGCTCTATTTTAAGCTGGAAAGAGTGCTTTCCCGATTCGATGGTTGAGCTCCGGAGATCATCTTTTCTCTGGTTTCGGTAGGCTGGTAACTCTTTCCTTCTGTAGATCACACTAATGCAGTTATAAGCCATAGTAACAAGACTAGAGCCCTATCAAAGCAACAGCACACTGCTAGCGCATCAATTTGCTTTAGATTTCTTTGTTCCTATCTTTGAAGGAAAGGAGCTCTATACCCAAGGATTAATGGAATACGCCTGGGGAATGCCCAGGGGACTAAAGGGGATAGCAGCACCTGCTGAACCGCTACAACTGCAGAACAGGGAGGCTACCCGGAAATGAACGAAGGGATGAAGCCGGTACACATTCCCGGACATACCAAGGTTAGCACGGTTAATAATATCAGCCCAAGTATTAATAACACGCCCTTGACTATCAACTACTGATTGGTTTAAATTGAAACCATATAGGTTGAAAGCCATAGTGCTAATACCTAAAGCAGTAAACCAAATACCTACTACCGGCCAAGCCGCTAAAAAGAAATGTAAAGAATGAGAATTGTTGAAACGGAAGATCAATAGGCCAAAATAACCATGAGCAGCCTAGAGCCAAACCCCCAACTATTTAGACTGGGGCTGGGTTAAGCGGATGGCCCCCCCAACTAGCATCTATTAGTTAAGGGGATTGGTTGAACTCACGAATCAATTTCAGGAACTCACGAATCAATTTCAGGAACTCATGGAAGCCTATTTTGATTCCAGCCTCCAAGGCAGTTTTTCCCTATATTGATTGCTACTGGGAAAAGGTTGGGGAGCCCCAAGAAACGCCTATGTATGGGGAGAGTAGCCTAGCCCATCCCCTCAGAGCAGACTGAGCTTCATTGCCAATCCTTTGAGATCTTTCATATCTTTCGAGATCTACCCTACAATATGGGGTCAAAAAGCCAAAATAAAAGATTTGATCCTTTATAAAAAGAAAACAGATTCTTGAACCCCTTTCACGCTCATGTCACGTCGAGGTACTACAGAAGAAAAAACTGCAAAAATTGATTCAATTTATCGTAATCGATTAGTTAACATGTTGGTTAACCGTATTCTGAAACACGGAAAAAAATCATTGGCTTATCAAATTATCTATCATTGGCTCACTTCCCTCACTATTCTGAAATATGGAAAAAAATCATTGGCTCACTTCCCTCACTACACAGGTGCGGCTGGATCACCTCCATTTCAGGGAGAGCTAATATTCACCGGCTAGAAATCCTACCAAAGAAAAATCCTAGGCAAAAGAAATATTCACCGGCTAGAAATCCTACCAAAGAAAAATCCTTGGAGAAAAGGGGGAAAAACCCCAGATGGGGATGAAGGTTCTCCACCTCTTGCTTATAAAAAACTAATTGATTTAGTCTTCCTCAGACTAAGCATATGCGGAGGATCTAGGAAATCGGTGATCACACCGGTTCCTATTCCTAAAAAGTCCAAATGGTCTCGTATCTGTACAGACATATTCGACAAGTACTCTGCAATCCACGACATCCAATTTAATCCTACAACGGTTAGCCTGATGCAACGTACTTCTGGAGCATAAATCGATAATCCCAATGTCCATAAAGATTGTATCGATAGTCCCACTAGAAGGTCTAACCTAACCATTACACCCGAACCTCTATTCGAAGACTAGAACGCATATAGAGAAATCGAATCGACGAGTTCAAATTTTGTGATTCCCCATATTCCCGAATAGATTTTATTCATGGTGGATCCAAATTTTGTAGAGATTCAATAAATTCAATCAAATCATACCAATGCCGAGCAAGGGACGATTTCGTAGAAAACGCATTTCTGCCGATATTAGAAGGAGCAAACACATTATGGGAAATCTAAACGCGCTCCCTCGATAAAATCCATGACGACGCATTAGTCGCCAGGCTCGAAGTCAGAGAATTCAAACTATTAAGGGTCATGATTGATATCGGTAGTTCTGTCGACCTCATATTCTAAGATGCAGTAAAAAGAATGGGGATTAAAAGACGATATAATTGGAGCAAAGACATCCATCACCGGATTCACCGAAGATACCACCTTATCTCTCAAAACTATTTAACTCCCAGTAAAAGCCTGCAGAGACCATATGATGGTCGAATGTTTGGTAGTGGATCGCCATGCTCCATTCAATGCAATTTTAGGGAGACCATGGTTACACGCCATAAAAACAATTCCCTCAACCTAGGCAAAAAAAACGAATTGATCATCGTCTTTGTTCTCAAAGACTGGATTCTAATTGTGTGGGCATTGGCAAGGAACTAAATAACGACATAAAAATGAATTGGTCTCTTTTTTAAAAGAGAACAAAGATACATTCGCATTATCTATATACGATCTAATACGATCTCTAAGTCGAGTTTACCTCACATCATCTTTAAATACGATCCAGAACGATCTCAAAGCCGAGTACACCTTGCATTATCTATATACGATCTCTAAGTCAAGTTCACCTCGCATCATCTATAGATACGATCCAGAATGATACCTAAGTGGAGTTAATCTCATATTACCACTAAACGGATCTAAAACGATCTCACAACCGAGTTGATCTCGCATTGAATACAAAATGTTCGAAGTAAACCAAGTCAATCTCACACTTCGGAACAAAAATGTCGAGTTACAACCAATCATGCCCTTCAGTCAAACCTAATCGGTGAACGCCTACTACTCAAAGCGCTATGAGATCGGTAACCTCTGACTAACCTAGTAATTTCAGTCCGAGTTAAGTAAGTTCAAGTCATTTTTTCAATTCGGTTTAACAACGCCGACTCACGAGATATTTAGAGAAACTTTTTTATTAAAAATAAAAGGGGGGAGAGGGAGTAGTGACAGACCACTACTCCCCGCCGGGCAGTACAAAAACAAGAAAGGAAAATAAAGAGAGGAGTACTACTCCTTCGAATCACGACGTTGCTCTGCACGTTGTTCTGCCTCGTGTTTCTGCTCCGCAACAGCCCTCCTCTCCTCCCTCACAATCTCTCTAGCATCCCTAATGTATCGAAGGCATGCACCACTTCTGGTACGACACCACCGGGGTAGAACTCGGGCGAGAAGAAGGAATGTTGGCGAACTCACCAGCCCTCGCCCTAGCCACATGATGGCAGAAGCGGCGTTCCTACGCCATTTTCTCTGCTAAATTTTTCTCGAGAGAGGGAAATGGGATCCCAGTATCGGACTGCGAACTACTCCATGCCTTCGCAAGGAGTCGATGCAAGACGTTTCTCAAACGGATCTTTCTTCTCTCCTTCCATAAAATTTCTTTTTCTGACCTCTTATTCAAAAAAGAAAAGGGGAACTTTTAAAAAACACGAAAAGTAGATGAAGAAATCCACTCGATCCAACATTCCTTATATAGACGATAATTCAATCGAATATAAATCAAGGCATTTACAACTGTATTGATGACCTCGACAACGCTTACTAGAATCTTGACTAAAATTATGACACCCTCGGAAAATGCACGAATAACCCCAGTCTTCGATCTAGACACATGGCGCACATTCAAATGTATCCTAGATCCAAGAATATCTCACTTGACAACCAATAAATGACAATAAATGCATGACTATTCACTTTGCAAATAGTAAACGCATGACTGTTCATAAACCTAGGTGATCAAACTCCCTAAATGCATGAATGATCGATCATTTTGAAAAGGTTTCTAAATATCTCATTTCGACTGACAACGAAGTAAAACAACAAATGAACTAAATGATAAAAGCAATAGTTCAATATGGATAAAATCCCTCTCAGGCATCAAAATCCAACAACCATCAAATCTAAGATGTCTCAAACAAAATAAAGAGGGGCAAACTACAAAATAAATATGAAACTGGTTTAGGCCAAGAAAGAGGAGCCCAACTTCATTCCATTCCAGCTCCAGCTGCCTCTTCAGCTGAAAAAACGTCCACTCCTTCCATTGGTTGGGCTGTAGCCTCGACCTCGTTGGAGCTTTGGAGAACCTCCTCCTGCAATAATAGCCCATGAATCTTCAGATGTTTGAGAAAGATCGAGTTTATCTATAGAAAAACCCGATACCATGCTCCGGATATTAGTGGACCGATCTGCGGTCAGGAGAGCGAGTAGATTCTTATGCTGAAAGCCCTTGGTATCGGTTGCACCGCTCTGCTCGCTCCACTCGGCAATCTTGTCCAAGGCCACACCAAGTATGCCATTCAACTCATTCTCAGCAGTTTCTAACTCAAGAATCCTACTAATGTGAACTAATGTGATTCTGATTGGCTTCAACGAGCTTACTATTCTACTTCTGAAGAGACCCGAGCTCAAACTTGAGACTCTCCACCACGTTTCGAGCGCTCTCGAACTCATCAGCATTTGGAGAATATTTCAGTTTTTGCTCATAAGCAGAAACAAGTTGGTTAATGGAATCCACCATCTGCAGTTTCGATACCAAAAATTTAAGTAAATCTCCAAACTCATATCAAAAGAGGTGAAAAGATTGTGAAAACTACCTGCACAACTACAGCCAAAATGTTGACATGTCCTTCTCGACCATGATCCGAAGAGCTGGGATAGTGTATCCCAAATTCTTCATATTCCTCATAAGAGTCGAAAGCCAAAAAGGATCATTCGTAATCGGCTCGTCATAGGTATGCTTGAAACACCAATAATGACAATCTTGACTGATCGGTCCGCTAGCACCCGAGCTAGAGGTAGAGTCACAATGAGGAATCACATTTCCGCTCTCCTCCCTCGAGGTTCTATCTTGATCAGATCTCGCACGCTTGGAAGAAGCTCGAGTTCCTTCTTGGCTCACATTTTCGTTTGAATTCATAGAAGCAGGGGTCTGAGAACTGAACAGGGGCAGGAACATCCACTATTTCAAGAGCGGCCGGATTTGATGCATCAATCCCTCCTGGTTCCCCAATCGAGCTGAAACCCCCCCCCCCCTCCTAAACACATCGTTGACCAAAACAGTTAAGTCCCTTGCTTGCACTAGGTTCGATCTCTCGGCTAGAGTCCTGTTAGCGCTTCTAAAGGTAGGACGATGCAGAATTGTCTCGCTGGCTAGGGAAGCAGTACTAGAGTTCGTATCGGGTATCGGATGAGGATCCGCTTGTGCAGGAGAATTTACTTCAACAGGAAGATCTGCTTGAGCAGGAAGATTCACTTGAGGAGGAAAACTCGCTCGAGTAGGAGGAATTGCTTGGTGGGGGGATCAACTTGAGTAGGTGTATTAACTTAATCGCCGATATGACTAGATGTCATAATCGAATATTGTAAATAAATAAATCACGCTAAAGTAGCAGAATCTTACCCAGCCCTGACGGAGGATAGACAAAATTAGTCGGAGTGAGACGAACAACTGGTAACTGATCTCATAGACCTCCATTGATCCTAGCCTTCAAAAATGAAGACCAATATTTCGGGCCATCCTGAAGCCTGTAGATGAGCTCACGAAACGTCGGAGCCGGTTTAGGTCTCTTGAGAGTACCTGCAAAATTGAAATCACATATTCAACAAACTAATTGTTCAAAGTCTTGATAAAAAGAAGTACAAAAAACGAAGCAGCAAAACTCTCTACTAGTCTCAGTGGCCTTATTCATTTGGAAGTCTTTCAAATCTCCCAAACGAGGCAAAATTCTCCTTAAAGAAAAAGAATTTCTCCCTCCATCGGTCATCTCGATTGGAAAAATTAGTGATGATTTTGTAATTGGCTCGAGGCGAAAAATCAGTGATGTTAACATTCTTTTTGACATCACACAAGCAAAAGAAATCTTTCATAGTGAGAACGATGTTCTCTTCCCGAGATCGTACGAAAATCCCAGTGATCTGTTATTGTAAGATTGAATATCAATCCCACAAGCGGTATGGCCGTGACTCGCAAGGTCAAGAATCTCTCTTGGCTAAGTGGGCAAAAGAACTAAAAAGAAGGGGTTTTGATCGAATCACATGATTAAAGGTGAACCGGAGAGTTTGAATCTCTCAAACTAACCTGGATGTGGCTTAAATAGAAAGAAAATGAATCACACACTTAGTTTCTAAAGAACAAAAACAAGATTCAAAGACAAGGCTTTGAAAAATATATTTTGTATTCAATTTTCCATTTCAGTGGTGGTCTATGTTTACGATGAGGTCATGCTGAGCTTATATAATGCTCATAGCAATGGTCATAAGGTCTAAAAGAGAAAAGGAAATCGTACATTTAAAATATATGGTTGTTGGTCATTAATATTCAGTTTGGCCAACATGGAAAGTATAAATGCTTGTATCTTGAGAGCTCAGGGTCGAATGTAAGGTGTCTTGGTACATCTTGGATGCTTTGGAAAGTCTTAATTATGTGCCCAAATTGCAAGGAAGAGAGATGTTTCAATCTGAACACATTAAATGCACTTCGGTCCACATATGAAAAGTCTTTGAGAAGGGAGATTTGCCTGATCCTATGGTGGCTGGTGCATGGTAGGTTGATTTTGGGATTTCTTAAGGCCTTAATAATCTCTTCTGGATACCATGTTTTGGTTTTCAAGTTATTAAACCGGTTGGTCATCTCAGTTGCCATAAACGACTCCAATCGGTTCATTTTAAGGAACGGATGGACCCGCCTGGTCGAAAGTGTTTTTCGGCTTCTATAATTTCTTAACGGAGCTCCTACAAGTATCGAAAACATCTCCTAGTCTCCAAAGAAATGTTTCGAGACTTTCATATAAGAAAATTTCCAAATATGGTAAGTTTCGCAACTCCAACTTGATGAATGGTGCATGACATGATCTGACCTGGTTTGGGGTGAGCTCCATGTCTCTGTATGTCCTATGTGAATCAAGATTGTAGGCCAGGTTTTTTTTGGCTTGTCGCTTCTTGGTTAGGCTTGGATTCATGAAGATACACCCATGTATCCTTTTGTGTGTGTTTGGCTGTCTCGGAGTTCTTCGGGTCGGCCGGGCTGACCAATTGGCCAGGGGTTGGGCCGATGACTTCATCACCTGTCAAAAAAAAAATTCAGAGTCATCTAGGGAAAAGCGGGCTTGATGTGATTTAAGACATTGAGCACATGGGGAAAGGGGAAAGTCAGCCCACAACGAGAAAAGTAGGTCAGAGAGGCACAATGGAAGCCAAACCTTACTAACTTGGGAGACTGAGTCCCAATTGCGAGGAACAGTACGACCTGCGGTGGGAACACAAGTATGTCTCAAGTCGACTGTATCCTCATGAACAAGGGATGTCGGCGAATGAAGTCCAAAGATCTCTCGGCCGGATGTACTGGCCATGGGAATCGACAAGAAGAGGGAAAAACAGGAAGATGAATCAAGGATTAGTAATCCGAGAAAGAAAAACAACTGAAACAGTTCCCCCAAAACCCAAAAACCAAAATAAAAATGGAAACCCATGGCAAGCGAATCCGTTGCGACAAGAGTAGAAGAAATTTTCAAAAAAGCACTAAAAGAGAAGAGAAGTAGTTTGAAAAGATTTTTTCCCAACAATGGAGGTTAAAGAGAAAAGAAGTTATCTTCACGTACAGTTAAAGTGAAAAGAGAGACTGAATCGGAAGGCGAAAATGATGGCGACGCAATTGATGGTCTGGTAGGTGGCGTCATGTTCGGCGGCCCATTTTCTCTCATGAATGTTGTAAATTTGGGATCCGTCCGTTGGATGTAACTCACAAGCATCTCCAGCCTATGTATGCGGTTTTATTGATCCTGGTCCCATAATTCAGGTTCTCTTCGTTCAGCATCAAGTTGAGAAACTCGTTCTTCCATACGAGCATTTGCTGCGACTTGTTCTTCAATTTGATGTTGCGCAGCGAGTAATTGTTCTTGAATCACGACAAAATCGGAAGAACTTGTTCCAAGGTCATATTTGCGTCTGTCGATCCTGTGAACCGGGTTAAGAATGCCAAGACCGTAAAGAAATCCTCTTCCATCCGGAGTAGAAGACTAAAAATCATTTAAAAAATTGAATTAGTAAAAATCAAAATAAAAATAAAAATACAATAAACATTACAAAATTTAGATAATACCTGAATGAATATTTCAATCATTTCATCCGCGGTCAGTTCTAGTCGGCACGAAGTACCGCCAGACGTTTCACACGGATCCACCTCAACAATCGCCATTTTTTCTTGGAAGTGTTTTTTTCGTATGCTTCACAGATTTGTTTTACCTTCAAATAGACATATGTCTCATCTTCCTGTGTGTGAGTCTTTACGAAGTCTTCTCCAATAGAGACATGTCGTACCAAGTCATTTTCCTTTATTTTTTTAAATATGGTAAATAAATAAACAATTAAATTAAAATTAAAATTTTGTAATTTTAAGATACTTACCATTTCTTTTTGAATATTGATATACGATTTCTGGCCCGACAAATATTTGTGCGGACTAAGGCTATCGCGAGAGGAGTTATGGTTGTTCGATGATTTGCTACTCCTCTCATTCGCCATTTTAGTTTTCCAATAGTCTGTCATTGTTTTGTACAGACTAGGTGAGATTCACCTCGGACGTTTTCTGGTTGTATGAATCGTCCTTACCATTCATTTCATCCGTCGAATACAGACGGACTCAGATTCTTTTCGTACAACCACATGATACCAGGTGTACGATTACTATAAGCGAGAGAAGCTTTTATAAGCTCAAGAAATTAAATACAAATGTCATAAAATATTTGAAAAATGAAAGAAGAATATTGTAAAGGTGAGGAGAAATATGGTCGTTCGGAGTTATAACGCATTGGCTAAATAAAGCAACTTGGTTTAGGCGTGCTGGCTCTTCTAGAAGCCTTGGGGGATGCTTCTTCCATGTGGGGCCACATGTTTGATGCTAAATTAGGTGGCAAGTCCAAGTCCTCCATGAGTCAGGATCATAGGCCAGGTATGGTCTTGGCTGGCCTCTTATTGGTTAGGCTTGAATTCAAAAGAATACGCTCATATGTCCTTTTTCGCATGCTTGGTCGTCTTTTTGCTACTCGGATCGGTTGGCCTGGCCTATCAGCTGGGGTTTGGGCCTATGGCCTCATAATATACTCCCCCTTTTAAATGGTTGCCCTCTAAACATTTTTGCCTGGACATAGAGAAGTCAAGTTAATAATTTGATTTACTTGAAAGTATAGGGGATTACTTCGATTTATGACCCTTATATGGTTCGGGTATGGTAGTTATGCATCTAGTGGTTGCTCCTTGATTTGCGAGGAAGCAACTTCTTTCCATGGTATCTGGTTTCTTTGTTTGGCCTTTAAAGTTTTTGATTCTCCATCATCTCCTCTTTGTTCATCAGTTTAGTGTAGAAAGTGTCTTTTCTTGATGTTTTTTGATCTTTGCATACTTACACCTCTTTCAACAATATTTTGCAAAGAAAACTGCATTATATTAGTACTTTAACACTTTAAATTTTGAAACAAATTTTGAGTGTGGATTTCATCACCTACAAATGCTGATTTGGTTCTGAATGCCAACACTTTTAATCAGACTAACGAGGTGTTTCAGTGAAGGGAAATGGAAAAATATGTTGATACTCATTTGCTCACCTTTAAGATGACTCTCTTCAAATGGAAAGGAAAAAAATCTCTATTTCAAATGAATGTTCATAGAGCACGAGGATATTTTGCTCATCAAAATACCGTTTAGTATATAATACCGATAAACTGAATCATATTTTTGACATTATACAATATCTGGAATATATGCAATGAAATCAAAAATGGAAATGGAAAGGATATTATGGGACAACTCGCAAAGCTCTAATAACACAAAACTAATGGAACTGTGAAATTAAAGTACTTTAATTGGAAAAAAAATCATATCAGCAATGTTCTCGATAGTCCTCCATGCAATTTGACCTTACGTCAATATACTTCATTACGCGTAATATGCAAATTAACCTTGCTTCAATCTACTTCATTACGCATAATGTGCAATTTGACATTTCTTCAATCTACTTAATTTCACATAATTTGCAATTTGACCTTGCTTCAATCTACTTCATTTCGCATAATTTGCAATTTGACCTTTCTTCAATGTACTTCATTACGCATAATGTGCAATTTGACCTTGATTCAATCTACTTTATTACGCACAGTGTTACAAAACAAAGAAGAAGGAGAATTCTTTGGTACTCTTTATTACGCATAATGGGTACTCTTTGGTACTTTGTCGCCCTACTTCTCACAATTCTTACTAGCTCTCAGGTTCGAATTCCAACCTTAAATCTCATCAATATTTTTAACTAATCTTGAGAAGAACTATTAGTTCATATGTAAACCGGTCAAGTATAAACCAGTATTCATGATTTTAATTTGGTTTCGTAAACTATAAAACAGAGCACTGATGTAAATTCATTTTCAAGTTGAATGAGAATATTTTCAATAAAATCTCCTATTGTTCTTTTTATTCTTATTTCGCTTTTTATGATTGAATCTGGCTTTGGATATTAGTTTACGATTTGTTTTTCCATGCCACACGTGCAACAATTGTTAACCCTATCTTGTTTTTCATAATAATACAATATAGAGAGTCTATCTTGACGTAAAACCCATTTGGCAAAACAAAATGGAACTCCAGAAGCTTACCTAAATCACTGATGCAATCAATATAACTTTACCAGCATTTGACTATCCAAATGTGAAGTTTTGCCGTTATATAAAATTTCAGAAATTTGCACCCATAACACACAATATAAGTATAATTAGCAAAATAACAAACATAGAATTTTACAGTGTGTTTAAAGTATTAAATAAATTAATAACAAATATAAAACAATAAAACCAAATGTTACTAAATTGACATGATAAAGCAAATACCAAATTACCATTCTAAACAAGAGTTCAAACCCTCCAATTTCATATATTTTACTTACTGCAAGAGACTCAACATCACTACAATGTCCTGGATTATCACTATTTTTTGCTTAGTAAAATAAAGCATCTGGTATCTTTGAACCTTGAAATCTTATTGTATTAACACTATCAGTACGTCTCTCCCAACGAGTTTGTGATGATGGTTTAAGTGTAATACCGTTCACCATCTCTCAATAGATTTTCCAGTTATTGGTTGAAGATGCAAATAGGCAGTATATGCGCTGCATAATACCAAAAAATGAAATAGCTTTCTCGAATAATGAAGCCATATCACAAAGAGCAAGATTGAGACAATGACATCCACATGGAGTATAAAATGCCCTTGGATTTATATCAAACAATCTTTTCTAAACTCTCTTATGTCTTCCTTTCATATTTTGCCCATTGTCATAGCCTTGTCTTCTTACATCTCAATATTCAACTTAAGATCAACTAATACATTATAAAGAGTGTTAAAAATTCCTTCTCCTCTCTTTTATTTGATTTCCAAAAAGGTCCAAAAAAAACTCCTCAACTTTAGGTGAATCCATAGAAATATCCACATATCGAATTAGAAAAGTCATTTGCTCATTACGACTAACATCAGGAGTGGAATCCAAAATGATTGAAAAATATTTTGTCTCTTGATCTTTTTTAAGATCACCATCATAATCTCATTAGAAAGCAATTTTATCAACTCATTCTGAGTCTTATGACTGAGATAATGGTAATGAGTTTCACCTTTTTCAATCCTTCCAATGTGTTCCATCCTTACTTGATCAAAGCTTCCTATCATCTTGATAAAAGCCAAAAAATTTCCACTATTCGGATCACTAATCTTTTTGTTTTCTCCACGAAATGTCGAATTCCTTTCTGCTAGAGTTTTTACCACTACAATTATCCTCAATATCACATCTCTCCAATGCTTGCTTTCTCGCTTTGTAATTGCCTCCTGCAAATGGTTATCAATAGTTTCCCTCTTTTTCAGCCTAATTTCTAGTTCCATTAAGCAAAACATTCAAACACGTGTGATTTCAGCATGTGTGAAGAATTTCTCCAATCATCATAACTAGTAGTTACCAAAACAGGAGGATTTTTTCTTGAGTAAATAATTTATAACAAAAACAAAAGATCTTGTTTTTAGTTTCTGAGTAAACTAACCATTTTCTGTCTTGTTTCTCTTCGTTGCTCATTTTTCTTGTATAACAACAGTAAGTGAAACATCTATCAATATCATCTCCCAAAAAAGGATAATTAGTAGGTAGTCTTATGGGTGGACCTTTTTAAACCAAAAAATCTCTCATTCGTTGTTCAATTTTTCCCCAATTTCCAGAATCATTCATATCCACATTCTCATGAAAACCCTTAATATCATCAACTTTCTCATGGTCTTCCTTGTTTTCATTCTGAAATTGTTCTTTGTTCTCGTTTATTACATTAACATCATCTCCAACAAAATTTTCTACACTCTTCGTGTGTGCATTTCTTCAGTAACAAGCTCTTCATCCTCTTCAATAGGAAACTCTTCATCTTCCTTGTTTATCTGAATTCTAGAGTTTTATCGGTATCAAAATTTTTAGTTCTCGTCACATACTCAAACATATCATTGGTTTGAAATTTCACCAATTCATCTTGTCTTTTCTTCCTCTTTCTATTTGCACCAATTATCATTGGTATTTGTTAATGGCTTAAATCTTATATCCTTTGATTGATTTGGTTTAGTCTCCAAATCACCGAAGTTTCCTTTTCCAACATTCTCCTTCAAGCTTGGATTGTATGGATCCAACAATCCTAGCTTGCTTAGTGTTTCATCAATTTTATTACGACAACTTTGTGAATATATCTGCTAATTGGCTTTTGCTTCTGATGTAGACCGGACGAATGATTCATGCCTGAGTTTTTTCACGAATGTCATGACAATCAACTTCAATATGTTTGGTTCTTTCGTGAAAAACAACATTTGAAGAGATGTGGATACCTACTTGATTGTCACAATGGAGAACAATGAGATCTGTTATTTCTATTTCTAAGTCCATGAGTAACACTTTTCGCAAACTATTTCACGTGTAGTTTTTTCCATCGCTCGGTATTCGGCTTCTGCGCTTGATTGAAATACTACATCTTGTTTTTTTTGCTTTGCCACATGAATAGATTTCCTCCAACAAATAGACAATAACCAGTTGTTGATTTCCTATCTTCTACATCCCTAGCCTAATCGATGTCACAATACGCTGTTATGGTTGTATGTCCATTACACTTCATTTGAAGTCCACGATCTGGTGAGCGTTTCAAATATTTAAGTATTCGCTCTTTCGATTTCCAATCCTCCATAGTTGGTGTGTGCATATGCCGAGTAATCTGTAACACAACAAAAGATATATAAGGACCGGTTATAGTGAATATATCAACTTAACTACGATTTGTTATTATCAAGGAATGTTTTCGTTAGGCTCTCCAATTGTTCTCTCTTTTTGGGATTGGACCGGGCTTTTAGCATGCTAAGCTCCAATTTTTCCTGTTTCAGTAAGAACATCAAGAATATATTTTCTTTGAAATAAAAATAAGCCTTGGTCATCTCTAGTTACTTATATTCCAAGAAAGTATGAAAGTTCTCCTAAATCTCTTATATCAAACGTGTCTTTAAGAACCATTCTCTTTCTATTATCCTTTTACTATCATTTCCTGAGATAATAATATATCTACGTATATAAGAACTATTACAATATCTCACTCCCTTTGTAGTGTGAAAAGGGAGTCATCTGATTCTTTTTTCTTGAACCCATGTTTTTGAAGAGCTCGACTTAGTTTCATATACCATACTCTAGGAGATTGTTTAAATTCATAAATTATTTTGTTTAAGTTGAAAACCTTTTTAGTCTCTATTACGGGTGGCGCAACATATACACTTCTTCTTCAATCTCTCCATGAAGAAAAACATTTTTCACATCTAATTATTGTAATGGCCAATTTTTGTTCACTGATTATTGATATAGCAAATTCCTTATAGTGTCAAGCTTAGAAGTTTCAGTATAATCTTCTCATATATTTAATTAAATCTTTTCGCCACTAATCACACTTTATACCTTTCCATGGTACCTTTAATTTTGCGTTTGATCGTGAATACCCATTTACACCCTACCACTGTTCTAGATCCCATGTTCTGGTCTTTCCATGTAATCAAGTTTTTCTTTTATTACTTGTCTCCATTCTATTTTTCATTGCTTCCTCAAAGATTCGTTGAACTGTTTCATCATCTAGAATTCCAATAAAAGCTTGTTGCCTTTGGACGTGTGGACATTGTATAAACATCTTCTATTAGATGCAGTGTTGAATATCTTTCTTTGACAGCCGTTTTAGTTACCCACTCAGGCCACTCCGTAGTAGGATAACGAGAAGATCATGTTCTGCTTCTCATACTTGTTCTTTTTTTCTCCTTTGAAGTTCATCACTTTCATCCTGAATATGAAGTTCTTTGCTTTCTCAGTCGTTGACCCTGTTTCTTCAAACTCTGCAGGTATATATTCCAATGCTTCTTCTAGTTGCTCGATATCTGTAGCATGAATGTGTTAACTTCTCTGCATATGTTCCTCCTCACATGTCGTGTTATGACTGAACATTAGATTCACCTCTTTGGGTCCCACCATTTGAATGATTATAATTATCCGTGAGTATATGTTTTTCTTTTGGGTTCTCAACATCTATTTGGGTCCTACCACTTGAATGATTATAATTATCGGTAAGTACATGTTCCAATGTTTCTTTTGGTTGCTCAACATCTCTTTGGGAATGATTATAAATAGGTCAATGACCTAAAATGAGCCACATTCATCCCGTAATCAACCAAATGACCCTGGGTTATACACGATTACTCATATGACCCGAAACTTTGGTTATAAGTCATGTAAACCATGATAACACGATTAATTTAAAATTATGCTATTACGTTTTTAAAAAATAAAATAAATTAAATCAGTAATTATGCATAACGTCGTATTTTTCAGTCATTGGTTGTGTCTTTTCAGTTTTAATAAATATTATCCAAAACCCTAAATCTTTCACCAATTCGACTTCCGATTTCCAAAACAAGGAAATTCTTTCACCATTCTCGGTGACATTTTCGTGTTTCTACGTGTTCATGTTCATTCTTGGCGATATTTTCGTATTTCCTCATGTTGGTGTTTATTCTCTACGACTTCTGGTGTTTCTTCCGTTGTGTTTTGCCGTCTTTGTGTTAGCTTGAAGTTTGATTTTCTAGTTTTCTGTCACGGTCATCGTCTTTTCCAGCTTAACAGTCGCCGTCTTTGGTATATTTTTCATATTTTATTTCATGCATTGTGTAAAAATCGTTTACTAACATAAATCGACGAAACATTCAAAATCGAAACCCTATTCTCTTTCGTTATTGACATATACATCATTTGTTGTAGATTTAGTGAAACTCCGATACGGAATCCGGCAAGTTTTCATTCATTTAGATTAAAGTACAGTTTTCCAATTTCCTGCGTATTGAGAAATTTATATTGAGATGGTGGCAGATTTATTTGTATAAATGGTAGATTTTTTGTATATATGGTATATTTATTTTACTTTAATGACAGATTTTTGATACTATTGATACAGGTAGAATATTTAATGGATATTGTTGGCAGATTTATGGATTTCGTGAACACATAAATGGCTGATTAAAGTAACTTTTATGGTAAACTTATTAAAGATAGTGTTGTGAGATTTACTGAAGATTTCACTACAGATAGTGATGGCAGAATTATTTGTATATGATGAAAAACTTATTTCTATTTAATGGCAGACTTATCGTTCAAAAAAATTTCTCTTAGATATGAAAAATTCAGTGAAGAAGAATTACCCCCATGCGCCTTTATCCAAATGGTAAAGCGCCCATTCAAAACCGGAGTATGAATCACAACTGTTTTTTGTCCAACTTAGAACTGATAGAGGAAGCAGTTGGTGTTAATGTTTGGAATTTCCTGAGAAATTCATCAGTTGGTGTTTATATCAAGTTTAAAGAAGCAGAGTTTATTTGGTCTGCGAAAGTTGTCCATTACTTCCTAACACATCAGTTGGAGATTGAGAGAAAAAATGAGATTTGGTACTTGATAAGTGGTCGTCCTATCAGGTTTTCTCTATACGAATTTCCAGAAATCACAAGTCTAAACTGTGAGAAATTGTTTTAGATGATTTGGATGTTGACCATAGAGAGTTTTGGGAAGAGCTTAATGTTTCTCGTGTTGACCATAGAGAGTTTTTGGAAGAGCTTAATGTTTCCAATGTTGAAGGACCTAGCCTTAGCCATGTGCTATAGGTGTTGGACGAATGAAAGAATTGGAGTTTTGAGAAGAGGAGAATGATAGGCTGAACTTGTTCAAGAATTGGAAATCGTCCCTAAGAAAAATAAAACATTAGTAATAGAAATAGAAATACATACAAAATCTATGAACTTGTTCAATATTACCTCCAACATCTTTTCAATACCCCGAATGAGAGTTGTTTTCATTCTACATGCATCATTGCTACGCTCAGCAAACCATCTTGTTATCATTAACCGCATAATGTCTAGCAATTCTACAATAGATAAAGTCTTAGCTTCCGAAAGCACTTTATTAAAGGATTCACATATGTTTGATGTGGTAATGTTGTATCGATCACCTGAGAACTGAACACGAGACCACATCTTCACGTCAGCATTTACCAAATAGTTATGTAATGCTCGATTTAAGACGTGTATTTTGTCAAATATTGTCTCAAAATCATAAATTCGAAATGCATTCGCCACCTTTTTCACTAAAAAAAAATACAGTAGCACCTCTATAACATTGTATTATATTCTTGTAAAGATGATACGTGAAAATTCTCCAACAAGCCATCGGATACACCTTTCCAATTGCATTACCGATTGATCGATGCCTATCAGATATAATTGCAAGACTTTCATTACCCACTATAACACAACTAAGTTGCCTAAAGAACTATTCCCATGAATCATCATTCTCGTTATCAACTACTGCAAAAGCTATGGAAAATATTTGAAAACTTCCATCCTGTGAAGCTATGATACGAAGTGTCCTTTTATATGTCCTTTGCAGAAACATACTATCCACCACAACAACTTTACGCATAAAAGGAAATCCATTTAAGCTAGCACTAAACGCAATAAAAATGTACTTGAACCTTTCGAGTTCATCAACTTCTAGATGAGTAAGCGTTCCAGGATTAGCTCTTCTCATCATGTACAAGTAAGTAGGTAATTCTTCATAACCTTTTTTGGAGAACCCCTTACCAAAAATCGTGCATGTCTAAGTGTCTGATACGCTTTCCAGTATGGCAACTACAACAAAAAACCTACCGCCGTATTAAAATAAATTTGCCACAACTTCCAAAAACCGTGACTCTATAAAAATAACTCTACCACAACTACCAAACAACTGCCCACCGTAATAAAATAAATCTGCCACAACTTCCAAAAACTGTGACTCTATAAAATAACTGTGCCATAACTACCAAACAACTGCCCACCTTAATAAAATAAATATGCCACAATTTCCAAAAACTGTGACTCTATAAAAATAAATCTGCCACAACTACCAAACAACTGCCACCCACCGTACTAAAATAAATCTGCCACAACTACCAAAACCTTTGACCCTATTAAAATAAATATGTCACCATCTACAATAAAACTGCGACCGTATATATTAAAATAAATCTGTCAAAACTACAAAAAACTGTCACCAACTATAAATTAACTGTCAACATATTTACGAACCTTGATACCAAATCACATATGCAATGCATCAGCAACATCACATGGCAAAACTTTAGAACCAACACCATGTACAAAATATTTATACAAAGCACCAAGTATATCAGGAGTTGCTTGTCGCATAGGTCTTGATCGCATTGTAACAGAACATGTATGGATGGAAACGAGCTGCCTAATTGTAAATTGTGGCGTGTTCCCAACTGGTGTAGCTCGTACTCTCCAACTGCAGTCTCTTACCAAGCATTTTACGATTAAAATCACTGGATTTGATTTATGTACATCAAAATCGAAATGATGTATAACCGATAAAATCTTCAACCTAGTAACTAATACATCTTTTGTCTCATATATTTGTCCTACAACAAGATTCAATGAAGCTAACTCTATCAAATTAGCATTACCAATTTGTTCTTCCTTATTACCACCTTTTGATACTCTTTTCTTGGACGATAATTTTGGAACATCATCCTCTTCACTTTGCGAAAGCCTTCCGTAAACACTAAATTCTTCATCCTTAGAACTTGCTTCATTAGAATCATCACAATAATCAAATGGATACTCCTTGTCTTCATCGTCTTCATATGGTGAAACCACTTTAGCAGTTGGTTCTTCGTCGTGTTAATCTTTGCCAACCTCCTTATGTTGATATTCGTAGTTAAAAAATTCATCGTCCTCATGATGAATTGACATACTATCAACTTTTGGTTTCTTTTTCTCTCTAACCTACACACATAAACGAATTGCCTTGGTTTTAATCATACCCAAAAACCCATGAAGCTGTCGACAGCTTCCCACTTTCAAGTCAAAATGTTAGTGTATTAATTATTTTGTAAATCTTTTTCGATAGCAGATTTGCTGTAAATCTGCCATTAGAAAAATAAATGTGCGAGGTTGCTTTTATTTCGATACTATAAAATAAATCTGCGAGGTTGCACTTATAAAGTCTGCGACTATTATGTAAAAAACTACATCAAATTTTCCAGTCCCATATTTATTTCGATACCCCTGAATTTCTGTGGTGTTTTCGTAATAACAACGACTTTTCCGCTGACATGTCAACAAATCCCCAGGAATAGCTATGGCATTTTACGTAATTACGTTTTTTGTAACAACGGCGATGAAGGGTACGCTCGGTACCTAAGTTATTTTAGTAATTAACAAAACATTAGGATCAAAAAATAATTAAACACGAATTCAGCATTATTCTAATACTTCTCTCTTATAAATATCTTCATGTAACTTTTCTAGGGAATAAATCGAGTATCCTTTTTTCTTCATATAGGTTTAATCTACGAGTGCCATCATCATGCTCTTGAGCCCTACCACATGGCGATATCAAGGTTTCGTCATATGAATTATTCCATTCCTGTGGAAAAATTCCTGCAATTTCGAATTTATATACTCTTTTCTATTGTCAGACTAAAAGATCTTAATTTTAACATTAAATTGATTGTCACAAAAGCATGAAAATCAGTAAAAGCTTCATAAGCATCGCTTTTTTGAAAAAAGCAAAGATATCCAAGTATATTTTGAAAAATGATCTATAAATGAAATTAAATACTTTGAAGCACATAGTGAAGTCCATATATTAGAATGAATAAGTTCAAAAGACTTATTATAAAAAAAGTATTTGACTCAAGAAATACATTCCTATGGTGTTTTCCCATTAGACAAGCTTCACATTCATTGTCATCAAACGAACATTCTGGAATTAATAACTTTAAAGCTTTTAGATGCCAGTGGCCAAGGTGAGCATGCCAAATCTGGTTTGTCGCAGTTAAAATTTGATGGACCGGAGTGTCCATCTGTTCCATCACGTACAATTCATATTTGGTGCTTTTCTTACCAAGAATTTTTCTTATCTTAATATTTTGAAAAAAAAACAAAATCATTACGAAAGATAATATTCGCAATCTAAACCTTTTGTGGCTTTTTTGACAGAAATAAGATTTGATGCAAAGTCTGGAAGATAAAATGCTTTTGACTAATGACCAAATAAATTTATCTTTCCAATTCCTTTAATGGAAACCATTCGACCATTAGTAATCCTAACATTTCCATTAAACTTTTTATGTCTTTGATCAATTATGAGTCTTTAACCATATGATTAGAAGCCCCCAGAATCAACTATCAAAGAGTTCTTTTGACAAAAAAAAAATTTGAAATTTTTTTACCAGCATCGGAACCTTTGGAGATTCTATATTCTTGGAGAAGTTTCTATAATCTAGCTTGAATATGATCATCAATATCTTCTTTTTTAGGGCACTCCACCTCATGAGTAGTAACATCGATAGGCATTCTCACTTTGTTGCAAAGATGAGGGTGTAGCTCCCAGCACTTGTCAATGGTATGACCGAACTTTTTGCAGTGATCACAAATTAGACATCGCTCTGTACTGTGATCTGGTTTTTTGCATATCTCATATCTCCTTTTCTCAAAGCTTCTATTCATTCGGTTAGTATAGATTCCCTTAAACGTGTGAGCAAAAGGTTCAGACTTTCTTGCAGTAAGAATTAGATTTCCTTCGACCTTATGGACTTTGGAATAAACTTCATCATATGGAGGCATTTTTTCCATACATAATATGTCCTGAACAATTGATTTATATGCTGGTTCAATGTGAGATAAAAAGGAGAAAGATTTATCTTGCTCAATTCTTTATGCGAGAACATCTTGATCGGTGGTGGGAGATCTGAGACTTCAAACCCATCCCACAAGGCCTGTTTTCCGCCATATAGTCTATTATAGATTTTCCTTCTTGTGTTACACCTTTTAAAGACCTCATAAATCTCATACAACCGATTAGTGTTCAAACGTTGCCATAAACGCGATGTATTGTGTTCCAAAATTGTTTGGCTGTCTGGACATATGAGTAGGCAACAAGAATAGAGGGTTCAAAAGAGCTTAATAAAATAGAGATGACCAATTGATCTTCTTCAAACCACCAAACATTATTTTCAATGACTTCAGATGCAATAACTTCAACGATTCGACGAATTTCTTCATCGGGTTCGCTTGTTTTAGACTGGATGATTTTTCCTTTAGATTGAAAGATAGATCGATGTGTTTCCATAAAGCACGACTACATAGAACCGTTTTTGCCATACAATACTAGAGAAGATAATTATTCTCATTGAAAATTATCGGAATAGCTCTATCACTATTTGTTTGATCCATTGTTTTTGCTGATTTGGACTGAAAAAAAAATTGAACTGATCCTTGAAGGATTATAGCTCTGATACCGAGTAGAAAAATGTGTTCAACTCGAACAATATGGACAGAAAAGAGATGAATGTACCTTCTTTTTTATTCCATTTTAGATGAGCAACACATATTTATACAAAGACAATATATAAAAAAGAAATATTAATATTCATATAAATACATAATATTATTTAACCATTAATACTTTGATATGTGTTAATGGCTTAAATCTTATATGATTTGGTTTAGTCTCCAAAATCACCGAAATTTCCTTTTCCAGCATACTCCAGTGTTTCTTAGATCTTATTGGGTCATACTTTTGTTATTAGAATTTCAATGTTTCATCATATAATATATACATGCAACATGCTTTATCGATTTATGTTTGTTTATGATGGGTATTGAATTTTGTTTGATTTAATTTTACGAAAGTTTGTTATTTATATTGTTTAATTGCAAATGGTTTGGTTTAATTAAATTCTTCAAAATGAAAAAAGTAATGTATATTACTTTATTATATTATTGATATGTGTATTCATTATTAAATCGTCCATATGTGTTATTAAGTTATTTTAATTAAAATTATAATTTATGAAGTGGATATTCTATCGAGTAATGACTAAATAAATCCTCTGAAATTATGAATTAAATATTAAATTTTGATAAATCATGTTTCATGGTTTTAGAAAAATATTTTGCTTTCATATCTTATTTGATAGAGATTCATAATTATAAAAAAAACATTTTCTACTGTGACACATGTTTTATGAATCATAATTTTATTGATTCTCTGATTTAGTAAATAGGATCATTGTGTATTGTTTTATAATCATGATTTTATAGTTATGAATTTTATTGTTGTTATTGTTTTAAAATCATTGCGTATTGTTTTATATTCATTATTTTATAATTGACATTCAAACAAGCTATTTTGATTATAAAAATGTATGTGTTTGAGATAATTATGATCTAGGTATGTCTTGCGTGATTGATAAATTTTTTTATCTGAAAATAATATTTTACTCAAATTTTTACAGTTTCGATTTAATCATGTTTTTGCACATATCGAATTTCAACCCAGTTTTGCACTGTTTATATTTGTACGGAAATTTATTTGATTTTTGTGTAACATGTTTTACCACTTTTGCTCATAGATTAAAACATTAATTTAGCATAAGAAAATTTATTATTGAATTATCAGAATTTCACAGGAATTATGCACAAAACGATTTAAAATCATATTTTTGCACAAAAAATTATTCATGAATTTTATGCATGTTTGTTTTGGAATATTGGTATAATGATAATGAATCCATTTTAATTTTGGTTTAGATTCTAAGAATCTTAAAGAATGTTTTATATCAATTTTCGTAAGTTGAATATTCCATTCAATTAATAGAAACAAAATAATTTGTTAAGAATTGTTTTTAGATGTTGGTTCTTGTTGTTGAAATTAGGATATATATGTGATCAAATACATCTATTTTTTTTATGATTGTAATTATTGAAGTTTTATCATAATTATTTTCTACATAGGTTGGACGGATTTTTGTGATATAAAATGTACACAATATTTATTTTCTATCATTGGATATGGATACAAATATTTCTATCATGCTTTTTTATTCTTATGATAATAAAATTTGTACAGATTTATGATATACTCTTGTGTCGTGAATTAATTGATTGGTTAAAAATCTAGTTTAATGATATGATAGTAATAAAGTAATGAAGTAATTATTTTATGTGATTATTATATTTGTATCATTACTTTTATGATTTTAAGATTTACTACCCATAAGAGATTCAAAATCTTTTTAGAAGAATCTAAAGAAAATTTATGATCATAAGCTAACTCTCATTATGATTACTTAATCTAAGTTAACAAAATTTTAAATATGTACATTAGTATAACTCATGGATGTTTATAGTACATTCGTAGTTATCTGAAATTTTTTATTACGTGAAGAAAACATCAGTGATGGAGAGATGTTATCTTATTCTATCTTTTGTGCCAATATTGTTATCTGTAGACACAATATTTAAGAAACATTCTGAATTTTTATTTTTTTTCTCGGTATATTTGAATAAAATAATGAATTATAAAAACATTTCATCAATTGTTTTATACGGATTCATACTGTTTAGTATTTCTTGTCCAAGCAAAACCCAATCGGTTTAAAATTCCGGTTTAGAAAATAGCAAAACCCAATCTGTTTAAGATTCTAGTTTAGAAAATAGCAAAACCCAATCTGTTTAAGATTCCGGTTTAGAAAATATAGTACCTAATCATGAGTCTATATCTCAATTTTTTTTTCTGAATTTTGTGTTTATTGGTTTTCTAAATATAATTCTAGTTGAATAAAAATACGAAAATGCCTTTATCAATGAAAGCTGCGATTGAGGAGATTTAAAAGATGATAATGCATTCATTTGTCATGCAATATTTTTCAAGCTTAACAAGAATCATAGAGGATTTTAAAATTGAATGTCATGCTATACTTTAAAAAATATATTACAAACCCAAAATTTAATAATTTTATTATAGGCTAAAAACTCTATCTAAACAAAATTTAATTAGATTATTTTGCTCAAGTGTAAAAGAAGAAGAAAAATAAATCTAAAAAGACATTATCAAAGATAGGGCTGAGTGTTTTGGTACTCGTTAGGGTTCGATTCGGGGTTTTTGGAGTCAGAATTGTTAAATCTATTTGGGTATTTATAAACTTTTGCGTTGGGTTCGGTTCAGATCTCTCCGATTTTGGGTTCGGTTCGGGTTTTGATTTCTGATTTGGGTTAGTTTAGATTTGAGCTCTGGTTTGGGTTAGTTTGGATTTTGAATACGAATTCGGATTGATTCACGTTTTGTATCAAAAATAGGTATACATGTGGATTCGGGTTAGTTCATATTTTTTACCCAAAATGGACATATGTTATTCGAAATAACCAAAATCACATGAAGATTCAAAATAACCAAAAAATACTAAATATCAAAAATAAAATTATCTACCTACTAATTCTCGTCACGCATTTTATATTGTAAGTATAATATTTTTTTTTTCAAATTTACATAAATATGTATTACTGGATAAATATGAAATTTCAATTAATAGATTTTATTTAAATTCTTAAAATTAGTAGATAAACTTTAAAAATGTTTTTATTTTTAAATATTTAAAAATTAATAATTTTTATAATAATATTTAACTAGTCACATCTTTTTGGCAAAATTATTACGAGATAAAATAAATATAACCGAAGAGAAATTGACCGACCAATCTTCTTCATTGCGTTGGTTTTATCCATAAACATTACCAACTTTAATGGTATTTAGTTAAATTGAATTCCCTCTACTAAGCCAAAAAGAAACCCTTTTAATATTTATTTTCACAATCCTCTTAATATCCTTTTAATATTAAAACAGAAATGAGTTTATAGAAAAATAATGATACACGATTAAAAAGAATTATGACATTGTCTTTACTCAAATGTGACATTAAAATTTTAAATATAAATTTATTTTTAAAAAAATCATTTTAATATTTAAATAGAAGTGAGTTTATAAAAAATGATAATATATCATTAGAAAAGATGACATGACTAAAAAAAATTATGACATAGCGTTTAGTCAAATGTGATATTACAATTTTAAATATAAATTTATTTTTAAAAAATAAATTAATCAAATATGACATAATAATTTTAAACATAAAAATTATTTCTAAAAAATAAATCATATATAATAAACTAAAAGTGAGTTTAGAAAAAAATATTTATATATCATTAAAAAAATAACATGGCTAAAATAAATTATGACATGACGTTTAGTCAAATGTGATATAATAATTTTAAACATAAATTTATTTCCAAAAAAATATCATATATATTAAATTAGAAATGAGTTAAAAAAGATATTTAATACTATGTATGTTTTCAATTTTATGGTTTTTAGATTTTATGCATTTATAATTGTTTTAAATAATTAATTTGGTTTGATAAATTACGATGAATAATTTGTATTTTTCAATCATGTTATTACTTTTACATGTTTATTGAGTTGTTCATTTTCCAATTATATAATTGATAATTTAAAAAATTAGTATTTAAAAATAAAACTTAATTTTACAAAAAATAGCCAAAATATAAAAAACTAACGGTTCAAAGAAAAATATAAGCAAAAAATAAGAAAAATATAAGTAAAAAACAAGAAAAATATAAGTAAAAAAACAAGACAAATATAAGCAAAAAACAAAAAAAAATATAAGCAAAAAACAAAAAGAATATAAGCAAAAGAAAAGTTACGATTTCTATTATTTTTTTCACCTTTCAAAATCTTGAAAAGATTGTATCACAAATCATATGGAAAAATTAATTCCAAAAGATGATAACCATAAAATCATTTAATCTCTCCCACGAGAAAGAAAAAGAATCAAAAACCTCGCAATTGAGATTAAAAAACCTGGCTTTATGTTTCTTCTCTCTCGTATCGTTGGTTTAGAAACTCTAACGATCTTATATCGAAATGGGTATTACTGAATCACCATTAAACGAGTTACAATAGTAAAATACCGAGTTTTTGGATTTGGTATGATTTGGTACTGTTTTGTAGCTTGTTTACAAACAAGATAATATGGTATTTCTCTTTCAGTTCTATTATAATAACCATCGCCGGTACAAAGCAAAATTCCATGATATGTAACGCAACCTTTGATTTTTGAGATTCAAGTTTTTCTAGTAGCTTCGTCCTTTTGTTCTTTTTCTTCAAAATCCAACACAAAACTAGAACATATTCAAATTGGAGAAATCGCTTATAATATTGAATAAAATATCCAAAAACAGAGTTGGTTCTGTGAACATGATGATTGATAAAGTAGGATTTATAAGTTCGTTTGTTGATTTCTTTACTTAGTAGACGAATTTTTCCAAGCTCTGTGGAAGCACAATGAAAGATGATCTCTAATATCATGTCTTCGTTCATCATCTTTGAAGAATTCGAGAGAAAAAGAAAACAGTTTTCGTAATTGAGAGTTAGATGGAATTTCATATATATATATATAGTTTCTCCAACTCGATCATCCATATATATATATATATGGATAAGGAGACTTAGAAAACAAGATTTTCTTTTTTATTTAAATGTAATTATTCATAAAATGAAAAATATGTCAAATTATCAATAATACACTTTTAGGTTTATTTTTATTGAAAAACAAAAAAAGAAACACAATATGCTTTAAAATTGTTGTATGACAAAATGACACATATAACAAATAGAATTAATAAAGTAATAAATTTGTAATCTTTTGTATTATTTCATAGTGCACACAATCTCTTTTTATTTATAACATTTTTACATAAACTATATAAAAGAATTGCAAATTTAAATATATATATATATATATATAAACAAATCTTGCATTTTTTGTAATAATTTTTTTAATAAATACAATCTTTTTAATATTAAAACAGAAGTGAATTTATAGAAAAATGATGATATGTCACTAGAAAAGATGACATGGCTAAAAACAATTATGACATGGCTTTTACTCAAATGTAACATGACAATTTTAAATATAAATTTATTTTTAAAAAATCATCTTAATATTAAAAAAGAAGTAAGTTTATAAAAAATGATGATATGTCATTAGAAAAGATGACATGACAAAAAGAATTATAGCATGACGATTAGTCAAATGTGACATGACAATTTTAAATATGAATTTATTTTTAAAAAATAAATTAATAAAATATGACATAATAATTTTAAACATAAAAATTATATAAAAAAAAATCATATATATTAAACTAAAAGTGAGTTTAAAAAAAAACTATTTACATATCATTAAAAATAACATGGCTAAAACAAATTATGACATGACGTTTATTAGAATGTAATATATTAATTTTAAATATAAATTTATTTCTAAAAAAAGTAAATCATATATATTAAATTAGAAATGAGTTTAAAAAGATATTTAATACCATGTATGTTTTCAGTTTTATGGTTTTTTTAGATTTTATGCATTTATAATTGTTTTAAATAATTAATTTGATTTGATAAATTACGATGAATAATTTATAGTTTTTCAATCATGTTATTACTTTTACATGTTTATTGAGTTGTTCATTTTCCAATTATATAATTGATAATTTAAGAAATTAGTTAAAAATAAAACTTAATTTTACAAAAAATAGCCAAAATATAAAAAAAACTAATGGTTCAAAGAAAAATATAAACAAAAAACAACAAAAATATAAGTTAAAAAAAAAATATATAAGTAAAAAAACAAGAAAAATATCAGCAAAAAAACAAAAATATATAAGCAAAAAACAAAAAGAATATAAGCAAAAGAAAAGTTACGATTTTTATTATTTTTTTCACCTTTCAAAATCTTGAAAACATTGTATCACAAATCATATGTAAAAATTAAGTCGAAAAGATGATAACCATAAAATCATTTAATCTCTCCCACGAGAAAGAATAAGAATCAAAAAGCTCGCAATTGAGATTAAAAAAAACTGGCTTTATGTTTCTTCTCTCTCGTATCGTTGGTTTAGAAACTCTAACGATCATATATTGAAACGGGTCTGACTGAATCACCATTAAACGAGTTACAGTAGTAAAATACGGAGTTTTCGGATTTGGTATGATTTGGTACTGTTTTGTAGTTGGTTTACAAATAAGATAATATGATATTTCTTTTTCAGTTCTGTTATAATAACCATCGTCGGTAGAAAGCAAAATTCCATGATGTGTATCACAACTTTCGATTTTTACATATTCTAAAGGAAGAAACTTGAGCGAAATTCCAGTTTTTCTAGTAGCTTCGTCCTTTTGTTCTTTTCTTCAAAACCCAACACAAAACTAGAACAATACTAAAATCGGAGAAATCGCTTATAATATTGAATAAAATATCCAGAAACAGAATTGGTTATGTGAAGATGATGATTGATAAAGTAGGATTCATAAGTTTGTTTGTTGACTTCTTTACCTAGTAGACAAAATTTTCCAAGCTTTGTGGCAGGATAATGAGAGATGATCTCTAATATCATGTATTCGTTCATCGTCTTTGGAGAATTCGAGAGAAAAAGAAAACAGTTTTCGTAATTGAGAGTCAGATGGAATTTCATATATATATGGTTTCTCCAACTCGATCATCTATATATGCGGACAAGGAGACTTAGAAAACAAGATTTTCTTTTTTATTTAAATGCAATTATTAATAAAATGAAAAATATGTCAAATTATCAATAATACACTTTTAGGTTTCTTTTTATTGAAAAACAAAAAAAGAAACACAATATACTTTAAAGTTGTTGTATTACAAAATGACACATATAACAAATAGAATTAATAAAGTAAACATTTTGTATTCTTTTGTATTATTTCATAGTGCACACAATCTCATTTTATTTATAACACTTTCACATAAACTATATAAAAGAATTGCAAATTTAAATATATATATATATAAACGAATTTTGCATTTTTTATAATAAGTTTTTTAATAAATACAATCCTTTTAATATTAAAATAGAAGTGAGTTTATACAAAAATGATGATATGTCATTAGAAAAGAAGATATGGCTAAAAACAATTATGACATGGCGGTTAGTCAAATGTAACATGACAATTTTCAATATAAATTTCTTTTTTAAAAATCGTTTTAATATTAAAAAGAATTGAGTTTATAAAAAATGATGATATGTCATTAGAAAAAATGACATGATTAAAAAGAATTATGACATGACGGTTAATCAAATGTGACATGACAATTTTAAATAAAAATTTATTTTTAAAAAATAAATTAATCAAATATGACATATTAATTTTAAACATAAAAATTATTTCTAAAAAAAAATAAATCATATATATTAAACTAAAAGTGAGTTTAGAAAAAAATATTTATAGATCATTAAAAAATAACATGGCTAAAACAAATTATGACGTTTAGTCAAATGTGACATAGTAGTTTTAAATATAAATTTATTTCCAAAAAAGTAAATTATATATATTAAATTAGAAATGAGTTTAAAAAGATATTTAATACCATGTATGTTTTCAGTTTTATGATTTTTTTAGATTTTATACATTTATAATTGTTTTAAATAATTAATTTGGTTTGATAAATTACGATGAATAATTTGTATTATTTTCAATCATGTTATTACTTTTACATGTTTATTGAGTTGTTTATTTTCCAATTATATAATTGATCATTTCAGAAATTAGTATTTAAAAATAAAACTTAATTTTACAAAAAAATAGCCAAAATATAAAAAACTAATGATTCAAAGAAAAATATAAGCAAAAAACAAGAAAAATATAAGTAAAAAACATGAAAAATATAAGTAAAAAAAGAAAAAAAATATCAGCAAAAAACAAAAAATATAAGGAAAAAACAAAAAGAATATAAGCAAAAGAAAAATTACGATTTCTATTATTTTTTTCACCTTTCAAAATCTTGAAAACATTGTATCACAAATCATATAGAAAAATTAAGTCGAAAATATGATAAGCGTAAACTCATTTAATCTCTCCCACAAGAAAGAATAAGAATCAAAAAGCTCGCAATTGAGATTAAAAAAACCTGGCTTTATGTTTCTTCTCTCTCGTATCGTTGGTTTAGAAACTTTAACGATCATATATTGAAATGGGTGTGGCTGAATCACCATTAAACCAGTCACAATAGTAAAATACCGAGTTTTCGGATTTGGTATGATTTGGTACTGTTTTGTAGCTGGTTTACAAACAAGATAATATGGTATTTCTCTTTCAGTTTTGTTATAATAACCATCGCCAGTACAAAGCAAAATTCCATGATATGTATCACAACCTTTGATTGTTACATGTCTTAAAGGAAGAAACTCGAGCGAGATTCCAGTTTTTCTAGTAGCTTCGTCCTTTTGTTCTTTTTTCTTCAAAACCCAACACAAAACTAGAACAATATTCAAATTGGAGAAATCGCTTATAGTATTGAATAAAATATCCAAAAACAGAGTTGGTTCTGTGAAGATGATGATTGATAAAGTAGGATTCATAAGTTCGTTTGTTGACTTCTTTATTTAGTAGACGAAATTTTCCAAGCTTTGTGGCAGGACAATGAGAGATGATCTCTAATATCATATCTTCGTTCATCGTCTTTGGAGAATTCGAGAGAAAAAGAAAACAATTTTCGTAATTGAGAGTCAGATGGAATTTCATATATATATGGTTTCTCCAACTCGATCATCTATATATATACATATATATGCGGACAAGGAGACTTAGAAAACAAAATTTTCTTTTTTATTTAAATGCAATTATTAATAAAATGAAAAAATATGTCAAATGATCAATAATACACTTTTAGGTTTCTTTTTATTGAAAACCAAAAAAAGAAACACAATATAATTTAAAATTGTTGTATTACAAAATGACACATATAACAAATAGAATTAATAAAGTAAACATTTTGTAATCTTTTGTATTATTTCATAGTGCACACAATCTCATTTTAGGGAAAATGGCCAAAACCAACGTGAACAATTCTCGTCGTGCTCATTTCAACTTGAATTTAGTACCAGTGCGTTAAACCACATGAACAATGATATAATTTGAACTTTCTACACGAACTATACCGAGAGTGCCTTTTTCAACGAAATTTTTAACTTTGTCAATGAAACGTGAAAAACTACTGACTCATGTGACACATGGCAGCTGACTCAGCATATCAATTGATGGACGAAAATGCAGTTTAAAACTACGTCATTTTGCACTTTGACCAAAACGACGTCGTTTTGACTTATGATAAAAAAATTGTACAGATTAAAAAAAATCAATTTGTAAGATTTAACTTCACAAAAACATTTCATCTAATATATATATATATATATATATTTTAAATCATGGCTTTGTTTTTTTTTGTAAATTTTACATTTTTCAAATCATATATGTATATATATACACAAAAACATTTCATCTAAAATATATATATATTTTAAATAATGGTTTTGTTTTTTTTGTAAATTTTACATTTTTCAAATCATATGTATATATATATTTTTTAGATGAAATATTTTTGTGTAGTTAAATCTTAAAAATTGATTTTTTAATCTGTACAATTTTTTTTTTTATCATAAGTCAAAACCACGTTGTTTTGATTCAAATGCAAAACGACGTAGTTTTAAACTGCATTTTCGTCCATCAATTGATATGCTGAGTCAGCTGCCATGTGTCACATGAGTCAGCAGTTTTTCACGTTTCATTGACAACGTTAAAAATTTCGTTGAACAAAGCAGTCTCAATATACTTCGTGTAGAAAATTCAAATTATATCATTGTTCATGTGGTTTTACGCACTGGTACTAAATTCAGGTTGATATGAGCACGACGAGAATTGTTCACGTTGATTTTGGCCCTTTTTCCGTCGTTTGCCCCTCTTTATTTTGTTTGAGACATCTCAGATTTTATGGTTGTTGGATTTTGATGCATGCGAGGGATTTTATCCATATCAAACTATTGCTTTTATCATATAGTTCTTTTCTTGTTTTGCTTCGTTGTCATCGAAGTGAGATATTTAGAAACCTTTTCCAAATAATCGATTATTCATGCATTTAAGGATTTTGATCACTTAGGTTTATGAACAGTCATGCGTATACTATTTGCAAAGTGAATAGTCATGCATTTATTGGTTATCAAGTGAGGTATTCTTGAATCTTGGATACATTTGAATGTGCACCACGTGTCTAGATCGAAGGCTGGGGTTATTCGTGTGTTTTCCGAGGGTGTCATAATTTTAGTCAAGATTCTCGTAATTTTTGTCGAGGTCATCAATACAGTTGTTAATGCCTTAATTTTTTCAATAGAATTGTCGCCTATATAAGGCATATTGGGTCGAGTGGATTTCTTCATCAGCCTTTCGCGTTTTAAAAGTTCCCCTTTTCTCTTTTGAATAAAAGGTCAGAAAAAGAAATTTGATGGAAGGAAAGAAGAAAGGTTCGTCTGAAAAACATCCTCCATCGCCTCCTCACGAAGGCATGGAGAGGTTCGTAGCCCGGATTTTGGGCTAAGGGGATCAAATTTCCCTCTTTAGAGAGGAATTCGGTGGAGGAAGTGGCGGAGCACTACGAGTAAACATCAAATTCCCGACAGACAACTTCGTCGGCAATCCGTCGCGAAGACCTATTCCCGTCTACTTTCCGACAACATTTGTCCGTTGGGACTATTTCGTCAGAAATAAATTTCTGTCGGGAACGGATCGGGAATTACCGATGGTTTGGCGATAAAGGTTACCATCGGAAACTTCCAACGGATAAACGATGGGTCCATGCTGTCGGCAAATACCGACGCATATTCAATGGATTTTTTCCGTCGGAAATTCTTGACATTTTTGCGATGGATTTTGTCAGTCGGGCCGTCGATGTTTTCCGGTGACCATTACCGTTGGGAATGTGAATCGATGGTCTATCCCGATGGTTTTCACCCGTCGGGAGTTAACCAACATATACCCGACGGAAACGTCCGTCGGTAATTTCCGACGACGGCATCCGTCGGAAATAACCAAATAAGTGTAAAAAATTAGAATATTTTTTTAATTATTAATTAAATATTTTTAAAATATATTCATTTAAAATATTAAAACATAATATTTATATTAAATTTAATTAATATTTTCAATATTTAAAAATATTAATACAATTAATAAAAATAATATTTTTAATCATAAATATAATAAATTTTTAATTGTTTTAAATCTAAAAATTACATCGGAAGAGCCGGAGGAGAAGGAGGAGAAAAAAGTCATCGGGAAACTTGTTTCTCATCATTTCTACAATATTTTTAAGATTTTTCATCTCTATCACCACAACCGGCATTTGTTTTTTTAGCTGTTCATTCTCCTCGTTTCTAGCCGCATATGTTGCAGCACTGGTATCTACAACTCTCCCGAGTCCTGAATGACAACCATTAGAAAATGGTACTTCCTGTAAAAACAAAAAAATATTATTAAAAAGGTATTATAATATTAAGTATAAAAATAAATAAAAAGAAAAATCAAACTTACATCAAGAACGAGACAATTAATCTCAGAACGAGGCAATTCGGAAACCAAAGATTAAGAACCAACTTGAGACTGTTGAGTTAAAATATCACTTTTTTTCTTTTTCACTTTTTCGATGATCTCACTAACGACACTATCTTGGATGCGACTAATCTTTTTGTTCGTGTGGATGGCCTCGAAAAGTTGCAAGTGATCTGAAGGCGCTCCAAATTCTTGTGCCTAAAGGTAAAAGAACTCTAAATTAATAATTTAAAATTTTTCAAATAATAATAAATAAAATTAATATAATAATTAATTTACATATTGATCGGCTCGTCTAAGAAAACTAGTCGATCCAGCATTGTGAATGTAAATGCCTTTGCTTCCTTGGTTGCTCTTCTGGTTTCCCGAATTAGTCCTCAAGACGACCTCAGCGCTGGAAGATTCCCAATAACAAATAAAATTGTTCAAAAGCGATTCATTCAACCCGCTTGGTTTATCTTTTCTCTTTTTCCATTTTTGTTTCCACTCGTTCATGTGGCAGAAAAATTGTACTGTAGCCTCTTTTTGAAAAGTTTCTTCCACCAATTTTGTGTTCATTAGATCCCATATAAATTCTTGCTACAAAATTTACTTATATATTACTAAAAAATATTATTAAAAACTATTTAAAAAGTTATATATTTAAAAATAAATTAACGTACCGCAAACATTCTGAACCAAATCTGACGTTTTTCGTACGAAATATCTCTAAATTTGGTATATGGTTTGTTCAAAAGAGAATGAAGCATCTTTAATATAGATTTTTTTATTCTGTTGTTTGAAATACCAAACCTACAAAGTTTTATTAGAATAGTGTTAAAATAATTATTTTAAATATAATTATAGAAAATTTAATTTACCATGTTGAATTTCCTTGAAGTATCCGTACGAGAAAAGTAGGAATTTTACGACCAGGCTGCTGAACCAATTTTTTAATTGTCATTGGTCGGAATGAATCATTTGCATATTCTGGAACTTGAGTTGGTATACAACTCGGAGTAAACGACTTACCACGTTTTTGGTACTATTGATACGACATATGATTGTGACATTTTATCAATCAATCTACATTTACTATTACTATTTTCTCTTCAAAATATTAAATTATTTAAAATAATAATCAATTATTTTTATTTTCATACTTTTGACAAAACCAACGTCTATTCTTTGGAGTAATATTGTACTATTATTTGATAGTATGTGTAGTGTAACATACTAGAAACTGGTCAACGTACAAGACCTGATATTTATGATAAATTACGATAAATATCATTTTTATTTATCATAATATATTATGATAAATATCATTTTTATTAGTTTATTAAAATAAATTACCTCTTAAAGTGACTGTAAAGTATAAAAAATATTTACTCTTTGGGTTATAGTCGTCTTCTCCAAATAGAGAAAATAAATCTAAACAACATAGATGAATCTAAATTTGGGCCACAGCTTCTTCAAATAGACCAAAACTGAAACTGAGACCAAACTCATAGAAGCTTTGAAATTAACGCAGCATGTTTATTTGGTCTGGTTTAACAATAGTTCTATTTTTGTTTGTTCTTACAATATAGAAATTTTTAATAACAAAATCATAAAGTTTAAGAATTCTTCAACTTTTCAATGAGAATATTTTTTATTTTATTTATAGATTTTATGAAAGTAATTTCTTATAGTCATTATATAAGATAATTATTTTGTTTCTCAAATATCATCAATAATTTTAAATTGTTAGATGTAATATTATTGTTAATTTTTTTCAATAAAAATTTATGCAAATATATTAATAAAAAAGAATTTTAAATATTAGATTTTATATTATTAATAAATATAATTTGTAAAATATTAATGTAAATTAAAATTTTATAATTTGTTCAATTGCTTGACTAAGAGGAGAGCTTCCACCCCTTAAACGATTTTGGAATGCTGCAACTATGACTTGTTACATGGATTGAGATAGTTTAATATGCATATTACTGTAGGTACAATGCATTCACAAGAGATGAATTCATGAACAGCCAGACTTATATGCTGCAACTTGGATTTGATATTTTTAAACAGAAATTGACCACAATCTACGACTAAATTGGGTTTGATAGCTGGTTAGATATTGACATATAGTACTTTATGGAGTAGTAAACATGTACAAGAGATTCTAACGGAAAATATATATGATTCACATTTATTGTTGTAAGTCTAAATGCTTACTTTTAACAACGTGTTTTTTTCAGTGGAAACCAGAATGTAAAAGGACCCAGACCAAGACAAAACAGACGAAGACTAAGACCTAGAATGATTTCACCAATTATAGGGTTTACTGTGAATTCTCGATCACGGGGTTAACTTTTAAAAGACGACTCTTTAGCGTAATTTTTAAAGAACACAATTACACCGAAAACTTACATGATTTGCGGCGATTTCCGACGACGTACGGCGGAAGGCGAAGAGGAAGAGAAGAGAAAGAGAGAAACCCGAGAGAGAAAGAAGAAAAAACGGTCATAGGTTATATTAGATATTTCCGACGGCAATTTCCAACGGAAATCCGTTGGAAACTTAATAAATCTTTTCACGAAAGCCCGCGTTGGGAATTATATTTCCCGCATAAAATTTTAGGCCGACGGATGGCTTAAAACTCGTGCATGTTCGACAAATAGTCTGCCCACATTGCAATTGATGGTTTTCCGACGGTTTTCCGACGGCTTGCCGATAGAGTTACCAAAGCCGTCGGAAATCCGTCGATTACGTAAATCAATATTTCGAAAAAATATTTATATATTATTAAAAAAAGTTTTAGTTTATTTTGTATACAACAAAATGCATATGAAAATAACATCACTTTTTTTCAATCTTGCGTGGAAGCATTTATGAACATATGGAAATGAAATCGCTTTTTTGAGGTCAACAGATGCTTTTGGGGTCAGGTTATGTCTCCTTGAGTAAAATGTGCATTGTGTTCAGTAAAATCGGCGGACTACTTAATCTGATGAATATTCCGAATTAGCTGAATTTAGAAAAGATAATTTATATATAATTAAAGTATGGAAAAAATATTATTATCAAAAATTTAATATGAATCTGATGAACATTCTGAATTAGCTGAATTTTGGTCGTCAAACTCGCCAATCTCTTCTTTCTGTATCTTGAATCACGTTGTAATCTCGGTTCGTGGTGTCATCAACAACAAGGTTAACTTCAAGAGAATTGTCTATTGAACCTAAGTTACCAATTGTGCTTTGTTGCATAGGGTCTTGTTCGGTAATACCACATACCATTCCTCTAGGATGTATTGAGGTCACTGTAATCCAATGATCTTGCTTGTTCCTCACACGAAGATATTGAATGTAACAAACCTGGTCCGCTTGTGATGCAAGTATAAAAGGATCATATTTTCGATGTCGCTTACGAGAGTGGACAGATGTAACACCAAATTTGTCTTGACGTTGACCCATGATAGGGTTATACCAGTCACATTACAACACAATACACCTCAAATCAATCATTCCTGGATAGTGAACTTCTAATATTTTACCAAGAAGACCGTTGTATACAATTTCTCCCGATTGAGATGATACACCATAATTACAAGTTGTTTGTGAGTTTCCTTCGCGATGACTCTTAAAAGCATATGCACGAGTGCAGTACAGTGGATAAGATTTTGCAGTAAATGTAGGACCACTCACCAACTCAACTAACCACGTGAGAAACGTTATCCCCTAGAAAGACATGTAGTAACCTACAAAATAATTGAATGTAGTCAATTATATATATATATATATATACATATATAAATAGGAAACTATTATTGAAAATTACATAATTGTGGTAACATTAATATAAAAATGTAACCATCTTGCAAATTTGCTTTTTTAAAGTTCGACCAACTCATTCTCTATGTAATCTGAATAATGAACATGTATTTGTTCCATGTATATCCTGTTAATTATGAACAAAATAATTAACAATAAATTATAATAACAGTTAAAAACAAAATTTAATTCAATGTACCTTTCATATTCCAAAATGTCATCGCAATTTGTCAAAATATACAAATGCAAGTGATTGTGTTCCTCCTGTGATAGGCGTTGTGTCTTCCCTTTTCCACTCAAACGTCCAATTTGTGAAAATACTTCCGGCACATACACTGGATAGCTTGGTTTTTCTCCTCAATCATCATATCGTGCAGGTCGTCTATTTTTTGTTTGGACTTGCGATGGAAAATAGTAGCTAGCGAAGTTAGATGTTTCTTCATTAATACTTTGTGCGACGATTGAACCTTCAACCCTGGCAAGATTTTTAACATTTTCTTTAGGTGGAACATATATCTCTCAAAAGGATACATTCATCGATACTGAACAGGTCCTGCAAGCGCTGCTTCTCTAAGGAGGTGAATAGGAAGATGCTCCATAACATCAGAAAATGCTGGTGAAAATATTTTCTCCAGACTACAAATGAGAACCGGTATTTTTTCCTCCAAATTTTGGATATCATCTGCAGTAAGTGATCTTGTACATAAATCTCGGAAAAAGCACCAATCCTTATATTAAAAAAATTTAATATCATATAATATTTGAAATTATGATTATTTATATGTAAAATAATGTAAACGTACCTGCAATTGCTCCGTGGATGTTTTTAGGCAGAAGATCGCTAAAGGCAAATGGGAATAGTCTTTGCATGACAACATGATAATCATGACTTTTCATCCCTGAAAATTTTCCTTCAATAGTATCGACACAATTACGAAGATTAGATGCGTATCCACCTGTAAATTTGACACTATGCTCAATCCAGTCAAAGAATTCTTCTTTTGCATACGCATCCAACCAGAATGCGGGAGACAATGATTTTCCATTTGATATTACATGTAGTTCCTTACGGGAACAAATATCTAGCAAATCCAATCTAGTTTTCAAATTATCTTTTGTTTTTCTTTGCACATTTAGAACGGTATTATTATGTTGTCACAAAATTCTTCTCAATGTGCATAACATCTAGATTATGGTGCAACAAATGGTCTTTCCAATATGGTAAGTTCCAAAAAATGCTCTTCTTGTGCCAATTATGGTATTCGCCACAACCATTAACATGGTAATGTCCGTTACCTCCACATGAAGCCGTTCTCTCAGCACCAAAATTTTTAAGTTGAGTCATCATATAATTCCCGTCAAGAATAGGAGGTGGACCATCAAATTTTTTTTTGTTTTTCCTAAACACTGTCATGCTCCGGCGATATGGATGATCTTGTGGTAGAAATCGACGATGACAATCAAACCAATTAGTCTTTCGTCCATGTTTTGGTTGGAACGCATCAATATTATCTTGAAAATATGGCATGCTAATCTTCCATGCGTCGACCATCCTGATAACATACCATATGCTGGAAAATCACTTATGGTCCACATAAGTACTGCTCGCATCAAGAAGTTCTGTTGGTTGGAAACATCGAATGCTTCGACACCATTTTCCCACAATATTTTTAACTCATGAATTAGTGGCTACAAGAAAATATCAAGCGATCGCTTAGGATGCTCTGGGCCGGGGACGAGAATTGTTAGAAACAAAAACTCTCGTTTCATGCACAACGAAGGAGGCAAATTATAAGGTGTAACGATAACTGGCCACAACGAGTATTGCCTCCCATGCTTCCCAAAAGGGTTGAATCCATCTGTAGATAACCCGAGGTATACGTTCCTAGGCTCATATGCAAAACTAGGATAAACCTGTTGAAAATGTTTCCATGCTTCTGCATCTGAGTGATGCACAATTCTCCATTCGAATTATGTTCTGCATTCCATCTCATAGGTTTTGCCGTGTGTTCAGATTGATATAACCTCTTTAACCTCTATATTAATGCCATCTCTACATCCTTTATACAAAGGCTGCTTGGAGGCGCATAACATATCAAAAAAATTTTGGGCTTCCAAATTAGGTTCCTCTATTATGCTACTATCTTCAATGTACGATGTTCTTTGTTCATGAAATGCATCATTCACCATCTGAATAGTACCTCTATTTATATCAAATTGTGATGCCGGTTCCTCTACCTTAACATTAGTACTATCTAACCTTTTTGAAGTACTACCATAATATTGCATCGTTGCATCAATTTCTCCATGTGAATACCAAATTTTGTAACCCGACATAAATCCAGTCCTATGCAAATGATTACGTACTTCTTTAACAGAGATTAATCAATGATTTCGAAATTTAATACATGTACAATACATTTTACCGTATTATGATGTCATGCTATTGTTTGATGCAAATGTCATGAACTCTTCAACACCCATTCATCAGTCAATTCCCCTGTTGTTTAATCATATCGAGGTTTATCCATCCACGATTAAAAATAATCATAAGAACCTGAAGAAGACATATTCTTAAGATTTTTTGTTCTGGTGGAATTGTGAATGAGCATATCGTATTTATATTGAAGATTAGAAGATTATCACGAATTTTTAACAGATTATTACGATTTTTTAACAGATTATTACGAATTTTTAACAGATAATCACAAATTTTAATAGATTATTCTTAAGAATATTCCTGTTTCAGACGGAATTCCGACGGTTTCCAACCATGGCCAGATAATCATAAATTTTTAATGGATTATTCTTAAGAATATTCCAGTTTCCGATGGATTTCCGATGGTTTTCGACCATGGTCAGATATTTCCGACGATCAACCGACGATACTCGACGTCAGCCCATCGATATGTTCCCGACGGATTCCAGATGGATAATAAAAACAACATTCCATCGGGAAGTCGTCGGAAAAAACCCGACGGTTTGAATTTCGTCGGTAATTTGCGACGATTTCAAGAGGATATCCCGACGCCAATGAGTTCGTTGGAAAATGAACGGAAAGCCGTCAGATTTTACCATCGATTTCCCGATGGTAGTGCAAGCGTTGGGAATTACCGACAGAACACCGACGAACTAAGTTCCCTCGGTAGTCCGTCGGAAAACCGTCGCATTGGTGTTGGAAATTTCCGACGGTTTTATTTCTGTCGGAAATGCCATCAGAAATATTAATATCTTCTTGTAGTGGAGGAGCGCCCCTTCCGCCATCACGTGGCTAGAGCGAGGGCTGGCAACTTCGCCAACGTTAATTCCCTTCTTCTCGCCCGAGTTCTACCTGGTGGTGTTGAACCGGAGGTCGTGCATGCCTTCGATCCAGCAGGGATGCTTGAATAGATGGCAAGGGAGGAGAGGGGGGGGGGAGGTTGCTGCATAGCAGAAATGAGATACGGACCGATGAGAAGAGTAACATCATGCTTTGAAGAGGGAGTAGTGGCTTGTCACTACTCCTCTCTTTCTTTTTATTTCTTGTTTTTGTATTGTCTGTTTTTGTATTGTCTGGAAGAGAGTAGTGGCCTGTCACTACCCCTTCTCCCGCCCCCTCACTTTTTGGTTTTTAATAGAAAAAGTTTCTCTAACTAACTCATGAGTTGGCTTTGTTAAACCGAATTGAAAGCATGACTTGAACTTACTTAACTCGGACGGAAATTACTAGGTTAGTAAGAGTTTACCGATCTCGTAGCGCTTTGACTAGTAGGTGTTCACCGATTAGGTTTGACTGAAGGGCATGATTGGTTGTAACTCGACATTTTTGCTCTGAAGTGTGAGATTGACTTGGTCTACTTCTAACATTGTTTATTCAATGCGAGATCAACTCGGTTGTGAGATCTTATTAGATATTTTAGTGGTAATACGAGATGAACTCGACTTTTATATCATTCTGGATCATATCTGTAGATGATGCGAGGTGAACTCGACTTAGATATCTTACTAGATCATATATAGATAATGCAAGGTGTACTCCGCTTTGATCGTATTTACAGATAATGCGAGGTGAACATGACTTAGATATCATACTAGATCGTATATAGATAATACAAGGTGTACTCGACTTTGAGATCGTTTTGGATCATATTTAAAGGTTGTGCGAGGTGAACTCGACTTTGAGATCATATTAAATCGTATGAAAAGCTGCAGAAAATGAACTTGTGTCGCCTTTGATATTGTTTACAATCGTAGATTGTATAGATATTGGAAAATATGATATGGATGAGTAGGGGTGGCTGCACTCATGGGTCGAGGTGCCTACGTACCACGTCAGGGGATCAAGCCTTTACATAGTTTGATTGTTATTAGGACTCAGTGATAATACTTATTCAGATTCATGGCATTCCATGAGCGAAGTTCTGGTACTCCATTGAGTTTTTCGAGCTTCTAAACACCGTTTTGAACTATCTGACTTATCCAATAGGGACATTCCCAATTGGTTCTTAATTTTCCGGTGTTTAGCTCTTTCACTTTATCATGTACATTTTTTAGTACTAGACCACCTTCGTTAAATTTGCGTTGTTTAACCTTGGAATTGTAGAAGCGCATGGTGCCTTTTTGGTAGTTTTGTATTCTGGTTAATATATGATCGCGTCGTTCATCGATTGTATCGTGATGGTTCGCGAGCATTTCGTTGTTCAATGTTTCATTTTTCGGACATGTTATTCTTCAAAGACTTGTAACTGACACTTCAGCAGGTACCATTGCTTCCATTCCGCGTGCTAAGGAAAATGGGGTTTCGTTTCTCGCTTTTTGGGCAATGGTTCGACAGTCCAAAGTACTCTAGGGAGTTTGTCGTACCATTTCCCTTTTTAACGTATCGGCGCTTTTTGATGTTTATCAAAATCGATTTATTAGCAGCATTAGCTTGTCCATTTCCTTGGCAGTAACGAGGTGTCAATTTAGTCACGTGGATTTTCCAAGTTTTGCAGAATTTCTTGGAAATGAACTAGGATATGTTGTCAGTTATAATTTTGTAAGGTAATCCATGTTGGCATATTATGTTTTGCCATACGAAGTTTTTGACTTCTATTGGGATATTTGTTGATATCATTCCCCTTTGATCCATTTAGTGCAATAATCGGTGAGGACTAATAAGAATTTTATTTTCTTTCGTCCTCTTGCGCTTAGGGCTTTGAGTATACATGCCTCCCATTTGTGAGGTGGTAGGGTGTCGTTTTCTATATACTATATTACCGGTATCCTCCAATCGATTTTTTGGCCATTGTTCTTCTGGATTTCTAGGAGAACAGTGATCATATCGGTTGCCTTATCTGGAGTTATCTCTATTTCGTTTATGTCGATTGTTTTGGGGGCGAGGTCTATGCTAGGTCTTTCAATCGCTTCTATGAAGATGATTCACTTGACCAATGGATTGGATGTAGAGGCGAGTGCTGCCAATGCGTCGGCTGACGTATTCTCTCCCTAGGGAATTCTAGTTAGTTTGAATATATCGAACTGACTAGTAAGTCCTATGACGACTTTGAGGTATGCTTCCATATGTCCGTCTCTAGTTTTGTATTCTCTGTGGAATTGGCTTTGAGGTATGCTTCCATATGTCCGTCTCTAGTTTTGTATTCTCTGTGGAATTGGCTTGTGACACACTGGGAGTCGTTGAAGACATTTAATTGATGCACTCCTATTCCTAAGGCCAATTTTAGACCGACGATCAACACTTCGTATTTGGGTTCGTTATTAGAAGCTGGGAAGCCGAGCGTGAAAGATTTTTCGAGGGTTTATTTAGTTAGTGATGTTATTTTAACACAAACTCCGGACCCTTGCTTTGAGGATGCTGCGTCTACATAGAGTGTCCATAGCTTCAGCTCGCTTTCTTTTTCGAATGGTTATGTTACTAGGTCGAAGACCAAATCGGCTAAGACTTGAGCTCTAGCACAGGTTTTGGGTCGATATTCGATGTTATATTCACTAAGTTCTATGGCCCATTTTGCTAGTCTTCCTGACTGGCTAGGACTGTGTAGTATGGTTCATAAGGGTTGCAAAGATATTACTACAATTGGGTAGGATTGGAGGTATGACCTTAGTTTTCTTGTGAATACTACGATGGCTAGTGAGTGCTTTTCCATGGTGGGGTAACACGTTTTGGCGTCTACCAAGGACTTGCTAATGTAATATATGGGCTTTTAAATATTTTGTTCTTCTCGAACCAAGAATCAGCTTATCGTTGATTGCGAGATAGCGGTATATAGGTATAAGAGTTCACCTTCTACCAGCTTGGCGAGTTGGAATGCTTCTTTGCATGGTTCTTCCATGCTTTAAGTTGTTGGAATGCTTCTTCACATGATTCATTTCCATTCAAAACTTGGTTTCCCTTTAACAATTGATAGAATGGAAGGTATTTCTGTAGATCACGATATAAATCGATTTAGGGCTGCAATTCTTTTTGCTAGCCTTTGTATTTCTCATCTAGTCTTAGGAGATGGCATTTCGAGGAAAGTGGCAATTTTCTTTGGGTTTTCTTCTATTCCTCTTCCGGTTACCAGATATCCTAAGAACTCTCTGGAGGCTACGCCGAAAAAGCATTTCGTGGGGTTTAATTTCATACCACACTTTTAAGGATGGAAAAGCACTCCCTTAACTACGGTATGTGATCGCGCTTTCGGGCTGATTTGACCAACATGTCGACAATATAGACTTCCATTGTTTTTTCTAATTGGTCGGCGAACATTTTGTTTACTAATTGTTGGTATATGGTTCCGACATTTTTTAGGCCAAAGGGCATTACTTTGTAGCAATAGGTCTCCCGGCCAGTAATAAACATGATCTTTTCTTGGTTTTTTGGGGTCATCAAGATTTGATTATATCTAGAAAAGGCGTCCATGAAAGATAGAAGCTAGTGACCAGCTGTTTCTTTTAATAGGCGGTATATATGCGGTAAAGGAAAACTATCGTTTTGACATACTTTGTTCATATCGGTAAAGTCGATGCAAACGCGCCATTTTCCATTCTGTTTCTTTACGATCACTAGGTTGGATAACCAATCGTAGATTTTATCTTGCGGATTGATCCAATTTTTAAGAGCCTATAAACTTCATCGTTGACTACTTTGGCCTTTTTGGGTCCAAACTTTCTACGTTTTGGTTTATGGGTTTGAATGTAGCCACTACATTTAATTTGAGGGACATGACGTCTATGCTGATTCCTTGCATGTCTTCTGATGACCATGCAAACGTATCTTTTTATCTTTAAAAAAAGTGATCAATTCATTTTTGATGTTTTTATTTAGTTCGTGTCGATGCCTACACATTTAGAATCCAGTCTTTGATAACAAAGATGATGGTCAATTTGTTTCTTTTGCCTAGGTTGATGGAATTGCTTTCATGGCGTGCAACCATGGTGATACAAGCCTTGATTCAAGGATGTATGCACGTGGGCTGTTTGTAGAAGATTAGGTGAGAAACTCAACCTTAGGCTTCTGGATAGGGGTTTTCTGGTTGGTAAACGATGGAAGGGTGAAGTGAACCACACGAGGGGTGATGAACCTCGTGATAAATCACAAACTTAGAGCTAGGAGGGCTGGTCTCAACTAGGTTCTAAGCGCACAAGTCTCTTTTGAGAGAAAGCTTGTAGGAAAAAGTTCTACTTTATTAATAATCAAAAGGTTGTCGAACTACAATGCTGGAAGGAGCCTTATTAATATGCTCGACAGCTTGACCTTCTAGGGTTGACACAAATAAAGAAAAGGAAAGTTTACAAAAGTGCACAAAGGAAAAATACAAAAGTGCATAACCGAAAAAGGACCTATTCCTAAAATGTTCTTGACTCAAAATGTAAAGCAACTAGATCCTACCCTGCAAAACAGAAAGAGGCATATATTCGAATGTAAACTTACCTTAACTCACCTCACGGCCAAGAAATGGAAGGTGGCCGTCCTTGTGGCATGCACGCGCCTTGCTCCTAGTCTTCGACTTGGAGTAGGGTTAAAAATCTTTGGGCCCTGACCTCTCTTGCCACTAAAGCCCAAGTCTCTGATGTCCTTGTGTTGTTGAGAAGCCTTTGGACTCTAATTTGCTCTTCTGGCCCATTGTCCTTAGCTGATCTTCCTCTAGGAGCTTGTCACCCATAAGCTGAATTTGTGGAAGAGTGCCCTTGATCTGCTTCTTGTCATTGCTCCTTGAGGTACCACTGGTGTAGATACTTCCTCTAGGTGCATGTCCTGGAGCTGGTAGCTCATTTGGTCCGAGTCCTCTTGTGTAGAAGTGGAAGTGTGCGTGTACTCGGCTGGATGGCCTGTACCGGCTGAATTGTGCGCGGTACTAGCCGGAATGACTTCAGGACCGGCCAAGTTGATCGAGTCGGCGGTGTCATCAGGGGGACCGGCGGTGTCATTCACGTCCCCACCAAGTGTGCCGGAAGCTTGGGCCTCTCCGCCGGCGATGTTGACCGGTCCGGTCCTATAGGTCGAGGGTCCGGCGGTACTGTCTGGTCCGGCAGGCGCGCCAGATGGTCCTGCTGTCTCGGGAAAGCTTCCTGGTCGGCCAGTCTGGTCTCCTGGCTGGATGTACGACCTGATGTCCTCATCACATGGTTACCCTAAAATAGCATTGAATGGATCAGGGCGATCCACTACCAAAAATTTGACCATCATACGCTCTCTGCAAACGTTTACTAGGAGTTTAATAGTTTCGAGAGATAAGGTGGTATCTCCGGTGAGGGATGTCTTTGCTCCAATTATATCTCGTTTTTATCCCCATTCTTTTTACTGCATCGTAGAAGATGAGGTCGACAGAACTAAAGATATCAATCATGATCCATAATAGTTTGACTTCTCCGACTTTGAGCCTAGCGACTAATGCATCGTCATGCAGTTTATCGAGGGACCGCGTTTAGCTTTCCTAGAATGTGATTGCTCCTTCTAGTACAGACGGAAGTGTGTTTTCTACGACATTGTCTCGTGCTCAGAATTGGTATGATTTGATTTAATTTATCAAATCTCTACAAAATCTTGATCCACCATGAATAAAATCTATTCGGGCATATGGGGAATCACAATCCAAACTCGTCGATTTGATTTCTCTATATGAGGTCCAATCATCGAATAGAGGTTCGGGTGTAATGGTTAGGTTAGACCTTCCAGTGGGACTATCGATGCAATCGTTCTGGAAATTGGGATCATCGATTTATGGTCTGGAAGAAGATGATATCAAGCTTGGCGGTACTTTGCATCAGGCTAACAATTTTAGGATTTAATCGGATGTCGTGGATTGCGGAGTAATTTCTGAATATGTGTCTCTATATATACGATACCATTTGGATTGTTTAGGAATAGGAACCGGTGATATCAGCAGTTTCCTAGATCCCCTACATATGCTTAGTTTGGTGAAAACTAAATCAATTCATTTTTTCTGAGAAGGAGGTGGACAACATTCATCCTCATCTGGGGGTTTTTCCCTTTTCTCCATGGATTTTTCTGTGGTAGGATTTCTAGCCGGTGAATATTTATTTTGCCTAGGCCTGTTCCTAGGTCTCACATCTTTATGATCTAAATCAAAGTTTTCGAGTTCACCAGCTTGCAATTTGGAGGCTAGTAATTAGCCTACTCTTGGACATTCTTCTGTCGAATGACCGTGCGTTTTGTGATGCACGCAATACTTTTTCAGATCGTAGTCGTTGGTTCTAGACGACTCTGATTTACTTCCTGCATATGCGTGTTGTCCTAAATTTTCTTTAAAACCTTCTTTTTTGTTAGTTTTATTCCCGTTATAAGTTTGGGTCTGGGGTTTACTTGATGAGGCTTTTCCTTCGTCGTGATGTTTAGTTAACGTTTCTAGCTCTTATTCGGCAACTGCCCATCGTGATGCGCGATGCAGTGCATCGTCTGGGGTTGCGGGTTGGTGTATGATCAACTCCTGTCTGAAGCTCGATTTACACCATAATCTATTTTTGAGAGCTACTAAGGCTACTTCATCGTTTAAGCTTGACATTCTTGTTTTGATATTTTTGAATTTGGAGATATAGGCTCGAAGTGGTTCGTTGAGTCCTTGGGATAGGGTTCAAAGGTCTGCTTTAAAAGCTTGAGTTTCGATGAATATAAGATATTGCTTCAAGAATGCAGAGTCAAACTGGGTGAAGTTATCAATTGAATTTTCTTCTAACCCAGCAAACCATTCTAGAGCTGCTCCGTTTCAATTTTCGATGAAGAATCTATAGTTGTAAGCCTCTTTCTCTTCCTTTGTGAAGCAAGATTGTGCTATTGCAAGGCGGAAAGCTCTAATATGAGCTTTTGGATCTGTATTTCCCTCGTGGATCGGGAATCAGATCTTGCCACTATCGCGTATACGCGCATTGGCTATCTGATCGGTAAAAGGTGTCCTGCGAGTTACTTTGATAACGCGATCGATGTCAGGAACCAAGCTCGTGGCTTTCTGGACCCTAGAGCTTACAAGCTTGAGCTCCTCTTTTGTTTGGTCCACATACCATCTCAATGCAGCGAGGTCTGACTTGAACCGAGGATCTCCTTCTTGGACTCGATTGGTCGATATTGGGAGAAAATGAGAAGGCTGGTTATGAGTTATCGGAGTGGTACCGGGAGGAGAAAGCGGCTTAATGTAGGAAGGCATAGAAAAAGGCATTGGACATGATACAAGTATAATATGATGAGCAATATTCAGGGATTAAAGACTACAACTTCGAAATTATGGATTAAGCATATGTTATGAATCTTTCGTTATTAATAATGAAGTGCACGGTAAACACGTTTTGAATTTTTCGTCATAGGTCTAATCCATGTTCAAGTACTGAGCTACGAACAGCTGTAGGAGATGTTGCTCTCGAGAAGTTTGATAGATTTTACGTCTGTTTTGCTGAACTGCATGATACATGGCTAGATTACTCCTGACCAATATTTGGGATAGACGGTTTCTATCTAAAATTGACAAAAAAGGGTCACTTACTTGCTGCAGTCGGGAGAGATGCAAATAATCAGATTTCCCATTCGCATTGATGAGGACATCAGGTCATACATCCGGCCAGGAGACCAGACTGGCCGACCAGGAAGCTTGCCCGAGACAGCAGGACCATCTGGCACGTCTGCCGGACCAGGCAGTACCGCCGGACCCTCGACCTATAGGACCAGACCGGTCAGCATCGCCGGCGGAGAGGCCCAAGCTTCCGGCACACTTGGTGGGGACGTGAATGACACCGCCGGTCCCCCTGATGACACCGCCGACTCGATCAACTTGGCCGGTCCTGAAGTCATTCCGGCTAGTACCGCGCACAATTCAGCCGGTACAGGCCATCCAGCCGAGTACACGCACACTTCCACTTCTACACAAGAGGACTCGGACCAAATGAGCTACCAGCTCCAGGACATGCACCTAGAAGAAGTATCTACACCAGTGGTACCTCCAGGAGCAATGACAAGAAGCAGATCAAGGGCACTCTTCCACAAATTCAGCTTATGGGTCGACAAGCTCCTAGAGGAAGATCATCTAAGGACAATGGGCCAGAAGAGCAAAGTAGAGTCCAAAGGCTTCTCAACAACACAAGGAATATCAGAGACTTGGGCTTTAGTGGCAAGAGAGGTCAGGGCCCAAAGATTTTAACCCTACTCCAAGTCGAAGACTAGGAGCAAGGCGCGTGCATGCCACAAGGACGGCCACCTTCCATTTCTTGGCCATGAGGTAAGTTAAGGTAAGTTTCAATTCGAATATATGCCTCTTTCTGTTTTGCAGGATAGGATCTAGATGCTTTACATTTTTGAGTCAAGAACATTTTAGGAATAGGTCCTTTTTTTGGTTATACACTTTTGTATCTTTTTCCTTTTGTGCACTTTTGTATCTTTTTCCTTTTGTGCACTTTTGTAAACTTTCCTTTTCTTTGTTTGAGTCGACCCTAAAAGGTCAAGCTGTCGAGCATATTAATAAGGCTCCTTCCAGCATTGTAGTTCGACAACCTTTTTGATATTAATAAAGATAGAACTTTTTCCCCAACAAGTTTTCTCTCAAGAATCTTGTGCGCTTAGAATCTAGTTGAGACCAGCCCTCCTAGCTCTAAGTTTGTGATTTATCACGAGGTTCATCACCCCTCGTGTGGTTCACTTCACCCTTCCATCTTTACCAACCAGAAAACCCCCATCCAGAAGCCTAAGGTTGAGTTTCTCACCTAATCTTCTACAAACAGCCCACGCGCATACATCCTTGAATCAAGGCTTGTATCATTTTGGTATCAGAGCTTAAAGCTCCTAAACCAGGTTGTTTCTATCCTTTTGCTTGTTTTGTTTTGTGTTCTTGCATTAGTTTAAGTCGCATTCAAGAAAAATCAAAAAAATAACCTCAAACTCCAAACCGAGTGCATCTAGCCTTCTACGTGTATCACTAGGGTTTAGATTCACTTTTGCATTGCCATTCACGTTTTCCTTTTTGTATAATTCATATTTCCATTAATTGTAAGTTAAATTAAAAAGAAAACAAAAAGAAAAGAAAAGAAAATAGGAAAATACCCAAAAGATTTCGAATTGGACAGGTAGTACAAGTTGTCAAGAAAGTTTCCTTTTTCCTTTTATTCGAATTTCCATTCCTTAGGATTTTTCCTTTTTGCATTTTTTTCGAACCCCTTATAAAAAGAAAACCCTCCTAATAATTTAGGAGCATCCTAACTTGTCTTATTTCTTTGTAGAACACCATGGGAGAAGAAAATAGAGAAGCAACCGAAGCCATGATGGCCATGTTCACCACACTCCAAACACAACTCGCATCCATAGGCGAGAGGTTGGAGCGCGTGGAAAGACCGGTGAGATTCCAGGCCATAAGGCACGTGAGAGCTGAGCAAGACCGTCCTGAGGGTCCTGAGCACCTTAGGTCACGGCACGAACAGGAGGAACCCCAACCAGATGGAGATGAGGACACACAACCTCATAACTATCACCATAGGCCGAGAGGACCTCCACGCCAACCAGAGGCAGGAGATGATGGCTTTCAGCCATATGGTCTTCACCAGAGACCAAGAATGCCTCCTAGGCATCATGAGGATGGAGATGAACACACCTACAACTGGGTAATTCATCCGGATGTTAAACTAACTCCTCCAAGTTTTGCAGGAAAAGTAGACCTCGAGGCTTACCTAGATTGGGAGAGGAGAATGGATCATATCTTTGATCACTACAACCAACCAGGACCTAGGAGAGTCTCAATGGCAGTAGCACAACTCACGGACAATGCCCTCATCTGGTGGGATCGTGAGGTATCTGACAGAAGGAGGAAGAGAATGAGGCCCGTAGACTCATGGGTCGACATGAAAGACCTCATGCGACAAAGGTTTGTTCCACCTTACTTTCATAGAGATTTGCAACATCGTTTTCGTACTCTTAAGCAGGGTACCATATCAGTAGAGGAGTACTATGAAGTGTTCGAGAAGCTAAGGAACAGATTGGAGCTCAATGATGATGAAGAAGCATTGATGGCACAATTCTTGGATGGACTCCAAGAAAGGATCAGCTGCAAGGTGGAAAGGCAAATCTACAATGACTTCAAGGACTTGTTCCACCTATCTGTGCAAGCTGATCAGCACATCAAACGTAAGAGCCAAGACATCCGCAGCAAGCCTAAGACACCTTGGGCACCAAGCAACATGCCCAAGACCGTAGACAAGGGCAAGAGCATAGAGATCGAGTCAAGGTTCAAGAGCAAGCCTCCTGAACCCACCTGTGACCAGAGAGAGCCTGGTAAGTCTTCTAACCCTCAAAGATCACGTGACATAACTTGTTTCAAGTGCAGGGGACGTGGACACATCTCAAGGGAGTGCCCAAACAACCGAGTCATGCTGATTACGGAGGCAGGAGAATATGAGTCCCAAGATGAAGAGGACTATGAGTCAGAAGGAGAGTATGGTGACATTGAGTACCCTGATGTGGGGGAAGTGCTGGTCACTAGACGTATCCTCAGTGCAATGGTGGATCCTTCAGAGACCATCCAAAGGGAGAACATCTTCCACAGCCGCTGCACCATCAAGGGAAAGGTATGTAACCTCATCATAGATGGTGGTTCTTGCACTAACGTTGCTAGTGCGTATATGGTTGATAAGCTAGGTCTAGATAAGACAAAGCATCCTCGACCATATAGACTGAGATGGCTCGATGACAAAGTGGAGCTCAAGATCCATGAACAAGTCACTGTGCCATTCAGTGTGGGCAAGTACCAAGACCAAGTCGTGTGCGACGTGGTGCCCATGCAAGCAGGCCATCTTCTACTAGGAAGACCATGGAAGTTTGACAAAGAGACCAGGCATGATGGCCGAACCAATCTCTACACCTTCGTGCATGACAAGAGAAAGGTCAGCCTAGCTCCTCTTACACCTGCCCAGGTACACGAGCTACAACTCCAAATGAGTAAGGAAAAGAAACTTATAGAGTCTAATTTTCTTATTCAACCAAGCCATGTCCGGAGAGCTTTAGCCTCGAAGGATTTAATGTTACTAATGGTCTTCAAAGAAGTTTTGAGTGTAGGACAGGAACAGGTAGAGCTACCTCCTGAAGTAGCAACTCTCCTCAACAAATTCTAGGCTGTATTTCCAGAGGAGATACCAGCAGGCTTGCCTCCTTTACGTGGCATAGAACACCAGATTGATCTAGTGCCCGGAGCAGCCCTGCCCAACCGGCCAGCCTACCGGATGAGTCCAGAGGAGTCCAAGGAGCTTGAGAAGCAAGTCAAGGAGCTCCTGGAGAAAGGATATGTTCGAGAGAGCCTCAGTCCATGTGCCGTACCAGTGCTACTAGTGCCCAAGAAGGATGGGACTTGGCGCATGTGCGTGGACTGCCGATCAATCAACAACATCAAAATCAAGTACCGGCATCCAATACCTCGACTGGATGACATGCTAGATGAGTTGAGTGGAGCCACAGTCTTCTCCAAGATAGACCTCAAAAGTGGATACCACCAGGTAAGAATGAAGGAAGGTGATGAATGGAAGACTGCTTTCAAGACAAAGCAAGGGCTCTACGAGTGGACAGTCATGCCATTTGGCTTGACTAATGCCCCAAGCACCTTCATGCGCCTTATGAACCAAGTTCTTAGGGCGTACATCAGTAAGTTTGTAGTAGTTTATTTTGATGACATCTTGGTTTATAGTAAGTGCCCACGGGAACACCTCACACATCTTGAGATGGTACTTAAAGCCCTTCGACAAGAAGAGCTTTATGCCAATCTCAAGAAGTGCACCTTTTGTACTGATAAGCTTGTCTTTTTAGGTTTTGTTGTAAGTTCACAGGGCCTACAGGTTGATGAAGAGAAGATTCGAGCCATACAAGAATGGCCAACACCAGGAAACATCAGCCAAGTAAGGAGCTTCCACGGACTGGCCAGCTTCTATAGGAGATTCGTGCAGTATTGCCTCACCACTGACGGCAGTAGTGAAGAAGAACGTGGGATTCAGCTGGGGAGAAGCTCAGGAGAAGGCATTCAAGGCCTTGAAGGACAGCCTTACACATGCACCAGTGCTAGTCCTGCCCGACTTCAACAAGACGTTTGAAGTGGAGTGTGATGCCTCTGGAATAGGCATAGGAGCAGTGCTAACCCAAGGAGGGAGACCAGTGGCATACTTCAGTGAGAAGCTAAGTGGTGCCTCACTGAACTACCCCACTTATGACAAGGAGCTTTATGCCCTTGTCCGAGCATTGGAGACTTGGCAGCATTACTTGCTGTCCAAGGAGTTTGTGATCCACACTGATCATGAGACTCTCAAACACCTCAGAGGGCAAACCAATCTCAAGAGGAGACATGCCAGGTGGATGGAGTTCATAGAGACCTTCCCGTACGTCATCAAGTACAAGAAGGGCAAAGACAATGTGGTAGCCGATGCACTATCAAGGAGGTTTGCCTTGATATCAACCATGGAGGCAAAGGTCCTAGGATTCGAGCACATCAAGGATCTATACAAGGATGATCCTGACCTTGCTGAGAGCTACAAGGAGTGTAGCACAGGGAGTCATGGCAAATTCTACATCCATGAGGGATTCTTGTTCCGAGAAAGAAGGATGTGCATACCACAAGGATCATTACGAGAGCTTATCATCCGAGAAGCTCATGGAGGAGGACTCATGGGCCACTTTGGTGTCGACAAGACTCTAGCAGTGGTCAAGGAGCACTTCTACAGGCCACACATCAAAAGGTCAGTAGAAGCCCATTGTGCAAGATGCATCACTTGCAAGAAGGCAAAGTCCAGTGCAACCTCACGGGTTGTATCTCCCACTGCCCATACCCACACATCCATGGGTGGACATCTCAATGGACTTTGTTCTAGGTCTGCCAAGATCAACCACAAAGATGCAATCTTTGTAGTGGTGGACAGATTCTCCAAGATGGCACACTTCATTCCGTGTGCCAATGTTAATGATGCCACGCAAACAGCCGAGCTGTTCTTCAGGGAGATTGTACGGCTTCATGGAGTGCCAAGGACCATCGTATCAGATAGGGACACCAAGTTCCTCAGCCATTTCTGTAGGACCCTTTGGAGGAAGCTAGGCACGAAGCTACTCTTCTCTACCACCTGCCATCCTCAAACCGATGGCAAAACTGAAGTTGTCAACAGGACACTATCAACTCTTCTATGGACTACACTAGGGAAGAACCTCAAGACTTGGGTGGAGTGGCTGCCATTCATAGAGTTCGCTTACAACCGAGCCGTGCACTCAGCAACCAAGAAGACACCATTTGAAGTAGTATACGGCTTCAACCCTCTCACCCCATTGGAGCAAACACCACTACCACCAGCTGAGATGACCAACCTCAACGGAGCATCCAAGGCAGAGTTCATAAGGAGATTACACCAGAAGGTAGCAGAAAATTTGGAGAAGAGGACCAGATAGTACGTGAATCATGCCAACAAGGGAAGAAAGGAGGTGATCTTTCAACCAGGCGATTGGGTGTGGCTACACCTACGGCAGGAGAGGTTCCCAAACCTAAGGTGTTCCAAGCTAGCACCAAGAGGAGATGGACCATTCGGAGTGCTCGAGAGGATCAACAACAATGCCTACCGGATCGAGCTTCCAGGTGAGTTTAATGTGTCCAATACGTTCAATGTTACTGACTTGGCCCCTTTCCATGCAGATGAACCAGTTTTGAGGACAAAACCTACTGAAGAGGGAGGGAATGATGAGGACATCAGGTCGTACATCCGGCCAGGAGACCAGACTGGCCGACCAGGAAGTTTGCCCGAGACAGCAGGACCATCTGGCACGTCTACTGGACCAGGCAGTACCGCCGGACCCTCGACCTATAGGACCAGACCGGTCAGCATCGCCGGCGGAGAGGCCCAAGCTCCCGGCACACTTGGTGGGGACGTGGATAACACCGCCGGTCCCTCTGGTGATGCCGCCAACTCCGGGATCAACTTGGCCGGTCCTGAAGGCATCCCGCCAGTATGCACACACAATCCAGCCGGTACAGGATCCAGCGAGTACACGCCATTTCCACTTCCACAAGAGGACTCGGACCAAATGAGCTACCAGCTCCAGGACATGCACCTAGAAGAAGTATCTACACCAGTGGTACCTCAAGGAGCAATGACAAGAAGCAGATCAAGGGCACTCTTCCACAAATTCAGCTATGGTCGACAAGCTCTAGAGGAAGATCAGCTAAGGACAATGGGCCAAAAATGCAAGGAAGAGTCCAATGGCTTCTCACCAACACAAGGGACATCAGAGACTTGGGATTTAGTGGCAAGAGAGGTCAGGGCCCAAAGATTCTTAACCCTACTCCAAGTCGAAGACTAGGAGCAAAGCGCGTGCATGCCACAAGGACGGCCATGATACAAGCCTTGATTCAAGGATGTATGCGCGTGGGCTGTTTGTAGAAGATTAGGTGAGAAACTCAACCTTAGGCTTCTGGATAGGGGTTTTCTGGTTGGTAAACGGTGGAAGGGTGAAGTGAACCACACGAGGGGTGATGAACCTCGTGATAAATCACAAACTTAGAGCTAGGAGGGCTGGTCTCAACTAGGTTCTAAGCGCACAAGATTCTTAGAGAGAAAACTTGTAGGAAAAAAGTTCTACTTTATTAATAATCAAAAAGGTTGTCGAACTACAATGCTGGAAGGAGCCTTATTAATATGCTCGACAGCTTGACCTACTAGGGTCGACTCAAATAAGAAAAAGGAAAGTTTACAAAAGTGCACAAAAGGAAAAAATACAAAAGTGTATAACCAAAAAGGACCTATTCCTAAAATGTTCTTGATTCAAAAATGTAAAGCAACTAGATCCTACCCTGCAAAACAGAAAGAGGCATATATTCGAATGTAAACTTACCTTAACTCACCTCACGGCCAAGAAATGGAAGGTGGCCGTCCTTGTGGCATGCACGCGCCTTGCTCCTAGTCTTCGACTTGGAGTAGGGTTAAATATCTTTGGGCCCCGACCTCTCTTGCCACTAAAGCCCAAGTCTCTGATGTTCCTTGTGTTGTTGAGAAGCCTTTGGACTCTAATTTTCTCTTCTGGCCCATTGTCCTTAGC